>CANYBF010814172.1:0-51978 GCA_948192965.1 Dalechampia spathulata
AATATTGAATTATTAGTGATTTATTATTTTATATTAAATAAATTCAATTATAAATATTAATAAATTAATTAAAATTTGATTGCTCTCGATTATAATAATTTTCTTACCTTATTTTGATATAATAATAATAATAATAATTTATAAGTATTCATATTATATATAAAATATTAATTAAAAATAATTGAATAATAAGTATTCATATGAATAATAATTAACAATAACAACACTTACGATTACAACTAATAATAATAATAATAATAATAATAATAATAATAATAATAATAATAAATTATTTATAATTATTATTATTACATTTCAAATAATAATAATAATAATAACATCATTATAATTATTACATTTTAAATATTATTATTATTTGTAATAGTATTATTATTTATAAGTATTATTTATATTAACATTTATTTTTGTAATAATTATTATTTATATGAATAATTATTATTATTATTATATATAATTTATTATTATTATTATTAATTGTAATAATAAGTATTATTTATATTAATATTTATTTTTGTAATAATTATTATTTGTCTGAAAATTTATTATTATTATTATTCTTATTATTATATATATAATTTATTGTTATTATTATTTATTATTATTATTATTATTAATTGTAATAATTTTTAATTATTATTCATATTAATACTTATTATGTATAATTATTAATATTAATATTAATATTATAAGTATTAATATTTTATACTATTATTATTATTTTATAATTGGTAATTATTAATATATTTAATTGTAATTATTATTCTTATTATTAATTGTAATTGTAAGTATTATTACTTTTAATTATTATTCATATTAATACTGTATAATTATTAATATTAATAATAATAATATTATTATTATTATATTATTGGTAATTATTAATACTTTATACTATTATTATTATTTTATAACTTGTAATTTTTAATATATTTTATAACTTATAATTTTTAATATATTTAATTGAAATAATAATAATTATTTTATAGAAGGGGAAGAGAGGGGAGGGAGAGGGAAGGGCAGGGGCAGGGGCAGGGAAGGAATGAGGTGGGGGAGGGGGAGGGGGAGGGGTGACAGGTGAAAATAGAAGGGTAAAATAGTAACTTTACTGTTTAATTCATATTTTTGAAGGGTAAAATTAGAAATTCACTGCTCTTGGCTACAGTGATTTCCATCCCTTACTTTAGTATATATATATATATATATATAATATAATATATAATTAAGGAAATGGGCATAATTATTGAGGAGGAAAGAGGAGATTAGATTTATAAACAAGTTTATACTAAAAATGCTGTAAGCGAATATCACTAATGCTTCTGTAGAGAATTATTTCATCTATGAGTGGGTGTTTCGGAGATAGTTCAGACATCAACTTCTCTAACCACACTTCACGTTTATCTTCTAATTCCTGTTTTTGTTTTGTTTTGTTTGTTTGTCTGTCTTGTTGCTACTAGAAAGACTAATTACACTCCCTGCTACTTGGAGATCCAAACTTTGTTGCATTGTGTCTGTAAACATTAGAAAAAAACCTGGCGCCTTCTTACAAATTTACTTGCTGTGTATCATATTCTGCTGCTGCTTTGCTACTCTTTCTTCGACCCGTGTTCCGGGTTCTTGCTGCTGTCTGCTGAACTTGTCGAGGGGATATGGAAAACAAGGAAGTGAAAATCACGAATCTCGTAACTCTATAATTCTTCTGTGTTGCTGAACCTATATCATTGTAGAAATGCTGCTAGGTATTGCAGACGCAAACGGGCTCTCGGGTAAGTTCAGCCCTTGACTGGAGTCAGGAGGGAAAGTTTGAAGCAACCATCAATGCCCCGGTGTTGAGTTCAACAATCAAACAACGGAAATCAACTTAGAGGATGGATTCATGGAATTGTACCTGTCCTGATCTGCATAATTTGTCTCTATATGTCTGTTTTTATCCTCGTTTCCCGAGCCGCTCTTCAGAATATCGAGTAGATGGGTTGGAAAATTGTAGTTATCTGTGCAATGGCAAAGGGGTACAACTGTGATTGTAAAGAGCGTACACGTGAAAGAACATGAAGATGCACATTAAAGGTGCGCAACCAAGCAGAACTCGGCTAACCTTCCGAGACTTTTAGCCCATCGATTGAATAGCCGAAATAGGATTGATGGGACATGGGCTTCTGCATTCTCAACTCTGCAAGTCGTTGCCTCCGCTCGAGTTCAAAGGCTTGTTCCTGCTCTTCCAAAAGCTGCTTCCTCAACAACCTGGACGTCTCATAACCTCTTGGCACTAAACAAAGAAATATAATGAGATAATCGGCAGCAAATTACCAACAGAAAGATTAACAAAAAGGACGAAGATCGAGCTCACTTGAACGAAGCTCAGGATCCATATCTACGTAATGAGAAGAGAAATACATCGGTGACTCGAATCTCTCCTGATACTTTCTGCTCGAACAGAAAATTGCAGGTCCAAACATAAGAAATTTGTCTGTGGTTCTACTATAATAAAATCTATCAATTCAACTGTCGATAAACTTACCTATCGATAAGCTTTGATTTTTCCCGGTAAGGTTTCACAAGTACACGAGCACCGCAAACAAAATGAGGATTTCCTTTTGCCAAAATCATCTTGACAGTATCTGCACTTTCAAAGGTAACAAAGCCAAACATCCTTTTCTGTTGGCAAGGAATTCTGACATCCTCAACAGGTCCGAAGGTGCTGTAAAAAAATCCCAAGCGATAACAAACATATGCTCACTGGAAATGCAGATGCGAAGAAGATAGCGAAAGAGGTTTATGGGCCAAATATGATTTACTTGAAGTAGTTGGAAACATCATCTTCGGTAAAAGTGCTCTCGGCAGGAAATGTTAGATATATCTGTCGTGATCCGCTAACGATCGGACTCAGATCATTTTTATCGATGCGGTTCTCCATGTATTTTGAAACATCTTCAGCCAAAATTACTGCATGTTGACCATGAGGTCTGCTACTCATATCAAAGGGAAAAAAAAAAAAAGAGTTAATTGACTGCATATGTAGACAGAGTGTCTAAAGAATTTGATGGAAGCTCGTAAAATGCACCTGTCAATCAGCCGAATGCTACTTTTCAATCTGGCAAGAAGCTTAGTTAGACTATAACCAGCTTTCCCGTGTCTCTGGCTCTCTGTGAGGTACCCTTCTGCTTGAAGAACTTTTCCGTATTTCTCGTAGTATATCATTGGCAGAGAAGCAATGGAGACAGGATTTCCTTTTCTTGATTTCAAGAGCTCTACGATTTCTAGCTCCAATTTCTCGAGCGATCCTGGTGAGAACATTTGATCATCGTTGATGGTCTCAAATGTTCGAGGGAAGCTCTCCATAACTTTACCATGAAAGTATCTACAATTACTTCCATGCTTGCAATAACCTTTGTTGAAATAATGACAAATCTTGATAGGGTTCTCGTTCGGGCATGAATACCGACGTCCTGCTCTTGCGTTTAAATTACCCAATGCAGCATCCGAATAGAAAAGGTCACTTGGAAATCCTGTATTTCCCAGACTAAGGGATTCTATTTGATCCTCCAAACTCAAGAACTGAGCATGATTTTGGAGTTCAGCGACAGAATCCTGGTAACTAATTGGCAAAAAGTCTGAACTATGCTTAGATGCAACCTGTGATTCCCAATAAGCAGACTGGACCTGAAAGGGCGACGGCGACAAAAACGACCTGGACGAAACCGGCGAAAAAGATCGGAACGGTGAAGGAAACTCTGACACTGCAGGGGGTGAATTCAGGGATGGTGTGGCTGATTTAAGGGCTAACTGATTAAGTTCTGCTTTAGCCTTGTAAATGACTTCCTGAATCACCACATCAGGGCTCATGGCAAGATTAATCATTTCTTGATCACTTCCATCTTGTAATAGAAGATACCCAATAATCTTTGTAACATTGTCAGGATCCATTTTCTTGATTTTATTAAACACAATCCTGGTATGTTCTGAAACGTCCATCTCGCATCTACAGTACGTTGCAATCTCCTGGAAAATTCAAAGGCATTAAAATAATATTTTTAAAAAATTATCACTTTAAACAACAATTATATAATCCAATTTGAATTGAAAAGAAATCCCATTTCCACAGTGTTTCATGACAGCAAGAAGAAAGAGGCAATAAAGTGAAAAAGTAAAGAATCAAAGCCGCAATAGCAAGTTGCAGATCTAGTAAAACCAGAACAAAGATGGCCAAAACAAACAAATAAAACCAGGGTTCCTTTTTCTGTCAGAGGATTTTGGAAGTAGATCTTTCATGAATCTAAAACTCCAAAAAAAGGAAAAACTAAAATCCCTTGGACTGTATATTTTTTATCTATCATACTGGAAAAGGAAACCCACATAATTAAGGAAATGAAAAGCCTGTAAAAAAAATCCTATCAGAACTAAATCTAGTAAAAACCATTTGAATATATGCTTTGAGGATGAGACGTTGCAGAAACATGAGGAAACCAAGTAATAAAAATTATCAAGCAGGAAGAAACACAAGAAGAGATATATATACATGAAAGAAAGAGAATTCTTTACTGATATAACAACATGTATTTCCTTTTCCTGCAACTTTAATTTCTTTTATTTATATGAACCATAGCATTAATAACAAAAAAAAAAAGAGTTTAAATTGTGTTCCAACTCTACAACCAGTTTCTGTTTTCTCGTGGTTTTCCAGATAAAATCTTGAGTTTTGAAAAAATTCAAAAAAACAAAACAAAAAAAAAATCTCTGTCCATATTTCAACTGCGAGAAAGAAATCCACATGACAGAAAACAAAACAACTTTTGCAGAGAAAATCTCAGAATCATGCCAAAACAAAGCACCCAGATGACAAAAAATCTTTCTTCTATGCATATACCTTGTTCTTGCTGCTGCTGCTTCTTCCACTTTTCTCAACTTTCTACTGCAAGTCTTGCTGTTTCTCTACCATGAAAGCCTTCTTTATCCATGGCTAAGCAATAAAAAAAAAAACTACTCTTTCCTTCTAGATTTCAAACAACTGAACACCACTTGACAACCATAAACTGCTGCTTCGGGTTTTTTTTTCTGAAAAAAAACAATAATTACTTCGTAAAAATGTGCATAAAAGAAGCATGAAGTAGAGTATTATATATCATAGCATTAATTTTTTTTTTTTGAAAAAATATTTAGATGGATTTTTGAAAATAATTCCAGATTTTATTTCCAATAAACCACAAAAGAATAGGGCTTATAGTAGTTGAAAAAGAATAGGACTTGCAATTACTTTCCTTCCTTGATTTTCGATTTTTTTTTTTTTTTGATCCCTTGATTTTCGAATTTCATCAAAACAGACTGGACCTTTTCAATTTCTCACGAAATTAATTATTATTTATTTCTTTAATATATAATATTTCAAATATTTTGGAAATTCCAATGTGTTCCGTTCAGAGCTCTCATCTCCACGTGTCAACCAGATGCATCTCTCGAGTGGCACAAATGTGGATTTTCCTAAAGAAGGATGATAGTTCCTTCAATATCCGCCGTTGGATCGACATTTATTTTCACCATGCACTGATCTCAATGGTCGGAAAAACCATACCCTATTTCATCTTGTTGTGTTGTAATTTTTATTTTATTATATGATTTTATAATGAAATTTAGATATACATACATATATATATATATAATGTTTTCATGATTAATTAGCAATAAAGCATAATCATTGTCAACTAGATGGCACCACATGAACATGACCCCATATTTCTTTTCTTTTATTGATTTCTTTAATAATAATGATGATTATTATTATTATATATAATTTATATTCACATGATTATTTTTTGAAAATTACCGATTTATGTTTATATATTTGAATTTAAATAAAATATTAATTTTGTTGGCAAATGTTCGGTTTTTGATAATTACCATGTCATTATCATCCCAGAACAATAATTAATCAAACCCACTAAACCTAGTTAATCAATCAAAAACCATGACTTACTATTTATTATTATTATTATTATTATTATTGCATTAACCTATAAAAATAATACTAATAATAGAATAAATTATTTTTAAAAAAAAAAGCTAAACGGGAATACAACAAATAATAATAATATGACAAAAATATTAATTTATTATTTTCACACAATAATTCAAGGTTTTTATTATTATTAATGGCTGTCATTGTCTTTGAGAGTGTGTGTGTGTTTATGTATATATAATTACAAATACATCCTTTTCAATGACCAGAGCATATGTATTTGTTATGTGCAATTAATCATGACAATGAAGTGGCTGCTCTTAATCACTTCTCAAACAAAAAGATTAATTAATTGTTTACATAATCTGAAAGCAATCTCTTATTTATTTATTTATTTTCTATGTTCGTCCATAATTTATTTATTTATTTATTTCTAAAAAATATCTGTATGATATATAGTTTTCTTCCATCATTCAAACAAAAGCTTCTTCATTAGGCTGATTATATATCTATATATATATATATATATATATACACGCACATATAAATTATAAATAATGGTTCATCATTTATGTAATGATTGAACTCTCCCCGGATAGACTTTTCCTATTTTGATTTTTTATTTTTATCTAAATTAATATATAATTTAATTTAATTTGTATTTTAGTTTATGTTGTATTTTGATTTTAATAATATAATAATTAATCTTTGTATATTATCATATTACCCTTCTGGTTTTTTTTTATTAGTTTGTTAATAAGTCATGATTTGATATAAATAGTTTTGATTATATTGTTAATAGAATGAGGTGATCTATATTAATTACACATTAATAAATTTCATTAAATGTTTTATTTTATATTTTCAGTTTCTTAAACATACAACTTATAGAAATAAAAAAAATCAAAATATAACTAAAAAGAGCACGAAATTTTATATTATTTTGATATTTTCTCAAAAAAAATATTACCTTTTAATTTTAAATTTTTACTTTAATTATTTCATTATTATTTCATATTCTAGTGTAAATATTACAATCTAAACAAATAAAAATTCATTGTTGATATAAACAGTTGACTTTTTTTCAAATAATAATAAGAAATTAGGAATTTTACTAACTATATAATTAACATGTTTAATACAAGTATAGTACAGTTCATATAATATAGTGATTTAATGGTTTTGCATGTATTAGATTAAATTATTAAATTAAAAAAAAAATATATATATATATACCCACAGACATATGTAGAAGATTAAACAATAAGAATGAAATGGTTTGATGGGGTTAAAGATGTAATTAATAATTGGTAAGTAGAGGCATAAAGGGTATAAAGTACGGTTAGGAAAATCATAAATAAGAAATCCAAAGTGGGGGGGTTGAACTAAGATAGAATATATGAGAGAAGGTTGACCAACATGACATGTTGAAGCAGAGGCATGCATGTTTTGTTGGACCAGAAGTAACACCCTCTACCCTCTGCATTTATCACTGGACCAACTTTGTCTTTTACTGCTTTTCATCTTCATGCATCCAATTAAGGATGTTCCTCCTCATTTTCATCAATTATCACTTATTCTGATTCTCATGTTGGTTTTCATAAAGGTGATTCTCTCGCCCTAAGGGCTCCCACACCCCGATCTAACAGAATTGTGAAGGAGGTAAATCATGATACCCAGCGGCCTCCTAGATGATGGAAATCCGTGGTCTTGATGTCCACAAAGAGCCCACCCAGAGGGTGTAACTTCCACACTGCGGCTGTCAGGACTCGAACCGTGAACTTCTTGGTTTCCAACGCCCACCCGAGTATCAACTGGGCTACACCCGTGCGGGTCTGATTCTCTTATTCTTGTATGGATCACCAATTTTCTCAATTATTTTTTAAAATGGCTTTTTTTTAAAAATTTCACATAATATATGTATACCATTCAGAACTTTTTTCAATATGTTCCAAATTCCCTTAAATAAAAAGATGTTGATTTCAGATTATATTTCAGAAAAGATTTAATGTGCCTTTTTCTCTTTTTATACCTGTATTATCTAATTACTCAGAATTCTATCATGACACTTCTAATTCATTTTGTTTTTATTTAACATCTTTATTTATATATTTATTTATTTATATATTTTAAATATTTGAACTTATTATAATTTTTTATTTTATCTTTATGAATTTTAATTTTTATAATTTAGAAACGTTAATTTTATTTATTTTATATAGATAATTTTTATAAAAAAAATAATAAATTTAGAGTTTATTATTTAATTTAAGAATCAATCTCATAATACGTAAGGAAAAGGATAGAATGACAATGTAAAATATAGACCACAAGTTGAGAAAAGTTGTTGGCATTGTTTTGGAATATATATGGAAGAGATGAGAGGAGAGGAAGGAGGATGATGCCTGGGAATGGACCAGTGAGATTTTTTCTGATATGAGATTAGGGCATTTCTGGGTGGATTTCTATAAACCCTAATTGACGTTGACAACATTATATTTATACTGTGATTGGATGTTGTTCATGGCTACATACATTTGATCTGGTCGGTTTCTTTCTTTCTTTCCTTGTGTTGATGATGATTTGGGAATTAGGGCACGCCTGTTTTTTGAGCTATGATAATATTAGCAGCATTAAACTCAAACATCATCTGAATTTTTCATCAAAGAAAATATAACAAAATAATTGAATACTATTTTTACTATAAAAGTTACCGAAAATGAAAAAAGAAAAATTAATAAAATAAATATCATAAAAACTAAATTTATCTATTTTATAAAATCAATACAACTATTTATCCACAATAAATATAATTTTTATTAATTTTCATTTTTTTCAAATCATAACATGAAGTTGTTAATTATTGATTTTATTATTATTTTCTTATCATAAAAAACTTTTACTTGTTTACAGATTTTCAAAGATTATTTCAATAACATATTTTTTATTATTTATAAAAATGAAAGTTATATTTTAGTCATTTAATCATAATTTTTATAATTTGATCAAGATTAAAATATTGAATAATTCATTCTTAAAAAAAAACTGTATCCTTTCAAAACAATTCATTTAGAAATGAAATAATAAATTAATTGCAATTATTGAATAATAATGATAATTGTTTTTATTGATTTGATTTTGTATTGGTAAATATTCAATGAAATATTACGACAAAATCTCAAAAAATAACATTTATTATCAGAAAAAAATAATAAAGTATGTAAAATTTATAAAATAATCAGTTTCATTTTAACATATTTAATCTTTAATATGCACTAGTTGATATAAAAATTATATTATTTTTAAGATTGTAATATAGTTAATGATAATCATGTTTTTAACCTATATTTTCCTCTTATTATAATGTACTTTTAAACACAACTTTTATACTTTTACCTTCAAACTTTAGTATATAATATAGTATTTCATGCATTTTACATCATTTCACGCATCATATTCATTTTGTTGCATACTTAGCATTAATTCATGCATTTTAATCATATTCTTATATATTTATGCATTATTGGAGTGTTAGACCTAAATTGCATGTATTGACCATCTTTAGCGTATGATTTATTGCATTCTAATAACATGTTGCATGTTTTATAGCAATTAACATTCATTCCATACATTAGAACACTAGATTTAAGGCTTTAAGCATGTTAGAATAGGTATTTTTCATGGTTTAGGTTCACACGACTCATGTGAAGGTTTATAAAAGGTTTCTATGATTTTAACCCATTTTTAGATGGTTTTGGAAAAGGTAAATAGGGGATAGAGCATAGGAATGAGATATCGAGTATTATTAGATAATTAGGTTAGGGTTTTAAGGTTCAGGGGAAGATAAAGAGAAAATAAGATTAATTGTGTGTGATTTATTACTAATCTTCTTCTGAATCTTTTCCTATCATAGGCTTTCATCAAGATATTGAGGAAACAACTGAGGAGGAATCGAGAATAGTGGAAGAGAGTAGCAGTAACAGCAGAGTTGATCCAAATTTCTTTTTATTTCCATCTTCTTCTATTTTAGTTTTGAACTCTTTATGGTTATAATATCTTTCATTATGATATTCTTTTACCTACTTCAATTCTTAGTTATGATTTGATAGTAATTTATAGGGATTAGATAATGTTTTAACATAATTAATTTCATTTTTATTATAAATCTATTTACTTCTTCATGTTCTTAAGTTGTGATTGTTATCATTATGTTTAATTGTTAGAATGGACTTTTTTAGCATGTGAACATTAATTTAGTTCTGTTGATTATTTTGAAAGAAGGTTTAACTTAATCAAACGAACTTAAAAATATCAAATTATAATTGCCTGGACATAAGAGTTAATTAATTTGAAAGCATAAAGTATAGTGAATGAACTAAATCATTGAAGTTAACCAAGTAGTTACAAGTAGGTGTTAAATTGTGTTTGGTAGGTAAAGTCTGTTTTGAAAGAAATAACTTTATTTAAAAACATTGCTTTGAAGTTGATAATTAAATTAATAATGAAAGATTTATTCTTTGTTTATCATCGTCCATTCCTATGATTATTTGTATATTATATATACTATACTAAATGGTTAATGTTTAATTGATAAATAAACTATGTCTTATAATTTGATTGTTGAGTTGTCTAGATAATCGATAAAATTAATAACTAGTACTTAGTCGCTCTTAATCTTAGAGAACAATATTTTTAAGTTGTACTTGTAATCCGTACAAAACAAGGATTATAAATTTAAAATTTATTGATTTATTATGCACGTTAATTTATAACTATTTACCTTTCAATCATAATATAACTTTTATAAATTTATATATGTAAATACCAAAAAAAATTTTCATGTATATTTATATATATATATATTTATATATATATATATATATTAATTTATCAATTATTGATTAAATCATGAATTATTATTATTTGGTATTGATTATTTTATGATAGCTAGACTATAGTGATTGATGATTGATTAATGATGACTAACAACTTTAATTAGTAGTTGCTAATTCTAAATTAGGAATACACTTAAATCTTAGAGATTTTGATATTGATATGAAATATCAAATAAAAAAAAAATTAGAATGGAAAAAATTTGAAAATTGTTAGTCGTGAATTGTACAGTTTCAGTTTTTATTTTTATTTTTATTTTGAATCATGTTTGAAGATTAGTTAATATCTAGATTGATTTCTAAATTCAACTAAACCTAAACTGGAATTAAAACTAGACTGAATTTTGTTACTTATAATTTTATTTTATATAATTATATATTTTATAATTTTAGAAATTATTTTTATTTTTATGGCTGTTTTAAAATTATGAGTCTTATTTATTATTTCAGTTGATTAAATATTTAAATGATTTTATTTTTTTCTTTAAAGCTAATTTGTTTGAATAACAATATTATAAAGTAGTCTCTTATGGATTGAATATTTTTTATTTAAGTATTTATTTGCATGTATTAATATGTTGGTGGTTGATCAAAACTTTGCCCATCATTTATTGATGAATGCTAGAATTAATTTACAAATTTTAAAATTAAATTCCACAATAAATACTATTTAATTTCAAATTAGTGAATGTCCTATTATGCAAAAGGCTTAAAAAACCAGAAAATATGATGTAAAATCAAATAGTCAGAACTGAGCTCATTTTTACTAAGCCCGGCCCATACCAGCCCAGCCCACCTGTAAATGCCATTTCTTAATTTTTTTAAACAATCCATTCAATTTCTTTAATAAAATAATAATTATTACACTATTATTATATGGTTTATTGGAGAAAGGGGCAATTTGACGCCTTAATTTAGCCGGCATAACAGAAGTGGAACCCGAAAACCCACTTCCTGCTTTTACATCTAATGCCTGGATATGGTTCTCTCCCATCGGATCTAACGAGGATTTGACGCTTCTCTCCCGAATTCTTCGACATTTCCATCATCGGAGGATACTTCTCTCGGGTTTCTCTTCTAACCTGATCTTTATTCATCAAAAAATTTGTTCCTTCTCCTTCTCTTTCTATCCAGATCGAAGCTGAAAGTTGAGAATCGCACGCTTACTCCACTGGAATTTATTTCTTCTTTGTTCAATTTATCTTTGATTAGGTAACCTTCCTCACTGAAATTTAATTAGCCTGAATATCCTCTTTTTTTCCTTCTCTGTTTTCTTGGATTATGATACTTTAATTTATTAACCTCAATTTTAATTTGAAAGTCTAATGAACGATGCTGTTTTAAGTCTGTTTGTTAATATTTTTCTTCAGTTTGTGGTTCAAGGTATTTTTTTCTTCTTTTTTGAGTAATTTAGCTGCACAATACACAGTTTTAAGAATGAGTGATCATTGGCATTGTGTACGTAGTAGGTGGTTACCTGAGTTAAAGGAAGCATTGCTTGGAAGTTTTACAATTATCATCAGTGATTAAATTAAGATGAATTGTTTCACCTTTTAATAGTTGGTTGTTTTCCAATCATGCATTTTGTTTGTGAAAAACCAGCTTGACCTGCGTTGTCATAAGATCGTTCTAATTCCCGTTTTCCATTTTTTGGTTTGGCAGTTAGGTTATGGAAGCATAAACACTAATACGAAGTTATTGTGTTGAAAGCCATGGGCACTGAAAATCCAGGTCGTCCAAATTTTCCTGCGACTCCTCCAACTACACCATTTGCTGCTGCTCCTCCAACCATGACTCCGTTTTCATCATCTGGCCATGTCGTTGGATCAGAGACAGCTGGGTTTAGACCTGGTGCACCAGCTGTTTCTCAAACTACATCACCTTCTATTCCGTCTGGGCCTCCAGGTATTTTACAGTCCTCTGTTTTCAGACCTACACCCCCGACATCATACATGCCACCTAATGTTGGACCCTTCCAGCGGTTTCCAACTCCACAGCATGCCTCTGCACCTCATGCTCCTCCAACTGGGGTTCCTCCTGTCAGTCAGCCACCATTTCAACATTCTGCAGGTCAAGTCTCAAGCCCACCATTTCCTCCACAGCGGCAGATCCCTTCACATCCCATGGGATCTCCTCCTTCACATGCGAATATTCCCCAATATTCATCAGATTCATCATTTTTCACTCAGAGGCCCAATGTTCAGCCATCTTTTCCCCCAGTTGATTCATCTCATCCTTCTGCCAGAGCTACTTTGCAGCCACCTTTACCTGGATATATGAAGCAACCAGCTGTAGCTTCACAAGTCCATCCCATACAGACCCCCTTTCAAGCTCAACAGGGAAGTTATGCACCTCCTGCTGCAACATCATCTCCCTCCTTTTCTGCTCTCCAAGGAGGTTTTGCTCAACCTCCACCTGTAGCAGCCCCCTTCAGCTTGCATCCAAGGGATCAAATTCAACATGCAGGGTTCATACCTCCCGTAGGTGGTGTCCAAGGTTTGTCAGAAGATTTCAGCTCACTCTCTATTGGATCTATTCCAGGATCAATGGAACCAGGAATTGATCCAAAATCTTTGCCAAGGCCCTTGGATGGTGATTTGGAGCCACCTCCAACTGCTGAAGTATTTTCAATGAATTGTGATTCTAGATATCTACGACTCACAACTAGTGCCATCCCAAATTCTCAATCTTTGGTTTCAAGGTGGCATTTAACTCTTGGAGCTGTTGTTTGTCCTCTTGCAGAAGCTCCTGATGGGGTAAGTATCTATGCAAGAACAGTCATTTGAAATTTGCATATGCAATGGTTGGTTATCATTTTTCAAAAAGTTTATGTGGTCTGATTATTTGTTTCCCGTCCTCTATACTCAGGAGGAGGTGCCAGTACTTAACTTTGTTTCAACTGGCATTATTCGTTGTAGAAGATGTCGAACATATGTGAATCCATTTATCTCCTTTACAGATTCTGGAAGGAAGTGGCGTTGTAACATCTGTTCTCTGCTTAATGATGGTAAATTTTGCTCAATTTCTGGTAAATTTAAAGATGAGAAGCCATTTGATAGTGTTCAGGCCACAAAAAGAAATTTGTTTGCCACCAGGAGTGCCATGTAGCTAGTAAGATTCGTACTTATAATTAGTTCTGGACTTTATGCATGTGTTGAAAGGTATGCGGTGCCAGAACAACATTTTTATGAGGAGAAAAAAAGTTATTTGCTAGCATCATGCTATTTATTGCATAGCTCTTTTCACAATTTACATTTGTGCTGTTTGAAGTTTTGATTGACTTCATTTGATTTGTCAATGTAGCTTAATTTCACTCAAGCTGTTCATGGTTCTTATTAGTTACATTTATGCTGAGATTATTGAAAATGCAAAGTTCCCAAATAACTCGTCTTCTTTTATGTTCAACTGCCCATTGGTTATTTGCAGTGCTTCCCAGATTTTATATCTTTGCTGAATATATCTTCTGTAGTTACATCCCTTTTTATACTCTGGGATGAGATTATTTATATGGTTACATATATAGTATTTTCTGTTGCAAGCATACTTTAAGTTAAATTATTAACTCTCATTTTCAGTCCCTGGTGATTATTTTGCTCATTTGGATGCCACTGGCAGAAGAGTTGATTTGGATCAGCGATCTGAGCTTACGAAGGGTAGTGTGGAGTTTGTTGCTCCAACTGAATACATGGTGCGGCCGCCTATGCCACCATCATATTTCTTTCTCATTGATGTGTCAATATCAGCAGTTAGAAGTGGCATGATTGAGGTAAGTCCTTGCCCTCAGTCAAATGTGCAATTTTGAGGAACTTTGCAGGCGTGGTTTTCTACTGTGAAACGAAAGTTGAAAATTTAGAATGAATGTGATGATTTTCACCATATTCCTTTGCAGATTGTTCTAATCAACCAAATTGAAAGTAATTACAGGTGGCCTCCAAACCTAATGTGCTTCCAAGATGAGTTTTGCGAAAATGAATTATATATATATATATATATATATGGATACATGACAACGGATAGAATTCATGAGTAGCAGTGACTTCCATTGAATACTAAAGAGAATGAAGGTTAAAATGGTTTTGTTATGTTAGTTGTAGACCATTAGATTTATTGGTGAGGAGTGGATAACATTATGATAGATAAAGGAAGGAGAGGAAGGGACAAACATAAAACTACCTAGACAAGAGGCTTTTGAATTAATTAGCAGCCTTCATCTGTCTAAAGTTGTGTCAAGTGGGAAAAGAGTATCCATATAACCTACTCCAGTTAACCTGGGCAGGACATTGAATTTATTAACATGGGTTTTTACTAGGACTTTCTATGTGCACTTTAAAGCTAATGTGTCTACACATCTTTGCTCATTGCTTGTATTGACTATTGATTTATGTATATAGGTTGTGGCCCAAACTATTAAGTCATGTTTGGACAACTTACCTGGCTTCCCAAGGACACAAATCGGATTTATCACTTATGACAGCACTATACATTTTTACAACATGAAGGCAAGTGTTTATTACATGAATGCTAGTTATCTGAGATGCTTCATGTATTTTCTCCTCATGTTCATAAAACTTTAACTGAATGAGTTGTGGGTTTATTTTGCAGTCGTCATTGACACAGCCTCAGATGATGGTGGTCTCAGATTTGGATGATATATTTGTTCCATTACCTGATGATCTCCTTGTTAATTTGTCAGAGTCTAGAAGCGTTGTGGAATCATTTCTAGATAGTTTGCCATCCATGTTTCTAGACAATATGAATGTGGAATCAGCATTTGGTCCAGCTTTAAAAGCAGCATTTATGGTCATGGTGTGTGAGTTTATTTTCCTGAAACAATGGCCTCTGTATGTTATTTTGATTTTCATCATACCTGCAGATGTAGTTTTCTATGAAATAATCTATTGATGTACTTTTCTCTTGTATTCATCCATTGTAGCCTAAGATAAAAATAGAAAAAAAATCAGTTCAATGACCATCTAATATTTATCTTATCATTTTTAGTGTGGATGTTGGGCACTTCTATTGAATGAAAAAAATTTTATGAAAAAAGAGTGGGAAGCAATTTGGTAGGTGGCAATGATACTAATTTGAACATCAGAAAATTTTTTTGATGCCTGATAGATACAACTATTCCTGCGAGCCATCAACCTAATGAGCATGAATCCTAAACTATCCGGAAAAGGGCTCTTCAGACATTCAATCCCTCTCTTTCCAACCCCATGTCCTTCTATATAGGATATTTTTTTAGAATGGTTATGTTTGCCTTTTGAGGACAGTGAGATTGTTGTTTGCTATTATGTTCTTTTGGTCATAAATCTCCTTTCTACTGATCTCTATCTCTCTCCCCAGAACCAACTTGGTGGAAAATTGCTAGTTTTTCAGAACACCATGCCTTCTCTTGGTGTTGGGCGTCTAAAGTTGCGTGGTGATGATCCTCGTGTTTATGGAACGGACAAAGAACCTGGTCTGAGAGTACCAGAGGATCCATTCTACAAGCAAATGGCTGCTGATTTTACCAAGTACCAGATAGGAGTTAATATATATGCATTTAATGACAAGTACACTGATGTAGCCTCCTTAGGTACAATATTTACCTTCAAGCTGGCTAGGAATTTTCTGACTGAAAAAATACAATAAAGGCAACTGCCATTTAAACTGTATAGCTTTAACCACACTGTGATATTTGATTGTTCTCACTCTCAGTTCAGTTGGGGCCAAATTTAAACTTGTTTTGTTTTTTTATTAATCTTTCCAGCATATCTTGTAAAGATTTTTGAGGTGTAATTTTTGCCATTTCTCTCTAGTGAATGATTGGACTTGCATTTATAGTTATACGTTGGTATTAGCTTGTTTTTATATATAAGGGTGGTCTGATTTACTTGAGTTCAATGAATCTTTACACCCATCTGTGAATGATAGTTTATCTATGACTATTTTGCTGGTTGTTTCCTTGTGCAGTCACTTTTGTTGATATGACTTAGTTCCTATCAGTTGTTTACACTTTACAATACCTTTTTGAGGTTTGATATTTGTATCAATATGAATTAGTTCCCATGTTTGTTTGCAGGGACCCTGGCTAAATATACTGGGGGGCAGGTTTATTATTATCCAAGTTTTCAATCCTCTAATCATGGAGAGAAGTTGAGGCATGAGTTAGCTAGGGATCTTACAAGGGAAACTGCCTGGGAAGCTGTTATGCGCATAAGATGTGGAAAAGGTCTGTAATGAACATTTTGTTTTTCAAACATTCTATATTTTTAGAGGCAGCACATGATCATGTGAAAAGCAATATTTTTTGTTTCCTTTTTCTTTGTTTCACTTTCTTTCTTGCTGAATTGATGGGAGCTGATGAATGTCCCTTCTATGTTCTGTGATAGGAATTCGGTTTACTTCTTATCATGGGAATTTCATGTTAAGGTCCACAGATTTATTAGCACTTCCAGCTGTTGATTGTGATAAAGCATATGCAATGCAGTTATCATTGGAAGAGACATTACTAACTACGCAGACTGTCTATTTCCAAGTTGCATTGCTGTATCCTTTTAGTGAAAATACATGCTCTCATGTTGTTTGCTTCGGGTAATTTTATTTTATAAATTTACTTATTTATTTCTGATGCATGGATACTAGTTAGTCAACCTAAACTTTTCTCTTGCTTCCTGTTTTTATTTGTTGCAGATTTATTTATATGCTGTCAAGTTGGTTAGGAACTTGAGAAAGGAAAATGTTTATTTTAACTTTACAGCTCTTGTGATATTTGTTATTCTGCATGGAGAAATGAAAAAAAGGAAGTGATATGTCAATATCCATGCCTTTTGACCATCTTTGATTAAGCAATTGTTTCCTTTTTTCCTTGGATGTTTGTCGTGTTAGTCTAACTTAGCAACCCGAACTTTTTGGAGTCCAAGAGCAAGTGTCATTAAAGTTTTCTTTGACAATCAGAAGATACACTGCATCTTGTGGAGAGAGGCGTATCAGAGTACACACGGCAGCAGCTCCTGTAGTTTCTGATTTAGGGGAGATGTACCACCATGCTGACACTGGTGCCATTGTATCTTTGTTTTGTAGGCTAGGTAGGGGGTTATCTGGATTTTATGCTAATACTGATTTTGTCTTAATTTTGAGATGAACATTGTGGTTTTTATGGTCAACTGGTATTATCTACAGCAATTGAAAAGACATTGTCCCATAAGCTGGAAGATGCACGAAACTCTGTTCAGTTAAGGATTGTGAAAGCTTTTAGGGAATACCGAAATCTATATGCTGTGCAGCATCGCTTGGGAGGCCGAATGATATATCCAGAATCTTTGAAATTTTTGTCTTTGTATGGGTTAGCTCTTTGTAAATCAACACCTCTACGAGGAGGTTATGCCGATGTTCAACTTGATGAACGTTGTGCTGCTGGATTTACATTGATGGCATTGCCTGTTAAAAAGTTGTTGCAACTCTTATATCCTAGTTTGATTCGAGTAGATGAACATCTTATAAAGGTAAAGATTTCCTTCCATTCTGATTGATAATGCATTTAATGGCAAGATCAATGAAGCATCTCAATATTGTTTATGCAGCCTTTTATGAAAGCTGATGAGTTCAGAAATGTTATAAGGAGGTTACCACTTACAGCCGAGAGCTTAGACTCAAGAGGCCTCTATATTTATGATGACGGTTTTTGTTTTATTTTATGGTTTGGTAGAATTCTTTCACCTGATATAGCCATGGGTCTACTTGGCTCTGATGCTGCAGCTGATTTATCAAAGGTTTGTACTATGACTGCCATAATCTGTCTCATGATATCAACATTATTGAATTATCAAATACTCTATGCTCGTTTTCAGAATTATTTTTGACATGCTTGATAAGGAAGAAAAGTGAAATGAAGTTCATTTATTTGTCCTTGTTGAAAAGAATTAGTAGGATCTTTCAATTTGAGAAAAGTATTGGATTGGTTGGTGATAATGTTACCCACCAGGTCTTGAGAAAAGTTGGATGGGTTTGGTTGGTGATAATGTTACCCACCAGGTCTTGAGAAAAGTTGGATGGGTCTTGAGGGTATTATCTGTGTCCTCTTTGCCTACGGTTTATGTAGCATGCATATGTGGGATAAGAATTCTGTGGCCATCCTAATGAAGCTTTGCAGTTTTGTTCTTGATTTGAAGGTAAAGATTGGATGGTCACGCAGCTAAATATTGAAGGTGGTTTAATGTCATACACATTGATGGTGTTATAATTTTGAAACATAGAAATCTTAAGCATGTCACAATTTGATGGTGTTGGAAGTGGTTTGGATTAGCTTGTATTTTTCTTAAGAAAAATGATCGGGGGAAGTTAATTTCAGTGGGTGGTGTTTGGGTTTCTCTTAGTTGCAAATGGAGTTTGACTTCTTCTCTTAGATCTCAAAACATTGATATTATTTCTATTTTCTAGAATACATTGCTTGCACCCTTTTCTATAATTTGTTACTGCATTTTTACAATTCTTTAATTGAGCTTCTGTGGTGTTATACTTATCAGGTTACATTTAGAGAGCATGATACTGAATTGTCAAGAAAGTTGATGGAGATGCTGAAAACATTTAGGGATAGTGATCATTCATATTATCAACTTTGCCATCTTGTAAGACAAGGAGAGCAGCCTAGAGAAGGCTTCCTTCTCCTCAGGAACCTTGTGGAGGATCAGAGTGGGGGTACAAATGGATACGTTGATTGGCTGGTGCAAATAAATCGTCAAGTCCAACTAAACGCTTAGCTCACAGGTATTCACATTTTACGCCAAGGTTACTTTGAGATTCAAGGAAGGATTTATTTCATACATTGTGCTATGTTATTGGTAACAATAGTTCTTCAAGCACTATATGAAAGGGTAATCTTTCCTCTTTACATATTATGTGAAGAAAGTTGCTTGCTTTGTTTTTTGTTTTACATATTGATTTGATTTGAATTTGTCAATGCTGTGTTGGAGGGATATGTGGAGTCATTAAGCTCTTTTAATTTTGAACTACATTTTTGCTCTGTTAAGTGTATACCATTTTTTGGAGCTTTAAGATTAAGAAGTTGCGGATTTCATTTCGAGTTGTGTTTTGCTTCAAGGAATATTGTGGTTTTGTGGGCTGGTTACTCGTCTTTTCTTTGAAGCAAATGGGTTTTCTTTTCATTTTGTACGACTTGATTCTTTGCTATACAATTAGCCGGCATCAGTTTCTTTCTCAGAGAAGGTTGTAATTAGATCTAAAGTTGCAAGTAGCATGGTAGGAACTCGGTCTATAGTAGCTAGTTCCTGCTAAGCCTAACTTTTTTTCTTGAGAAGGAAAGACTTTAGTCCTTAGGTTTTCACTTTGGCGGTTCTTGTTCATGTCGTTAGCTTCTTCTTCCTTGAGTTCCTAAATTTCGTAAGCCTGAAATTTTCATTTACGGGTTTCAGTCATAATCTTTTTATAATTTTGCAGGAGTTTTGTCATGTGCATGTTTATCCGCTGTTTGTAGAGTATTCAAATCACGAATAATCTGAACTGGTCATTTCCTCCCGTCAAAATTGTGTGTGGCCGAGATGAACTGACTTGGTAAGTTTTGAAACAGCATTCTGTTCGGCGCATCACTGGGTTTAACAATTAGAATGAGATCTACGCAGTTTTCAACCTTCTAATCCAAACCATCATTTCTTGAATCTTTTTTTGGGCATCTGACAGCCTAATAAACTCTCTCAGAAATGCATGTGGTTGTAATATAGGCTCCAATTTTGAACTTGCACTGGGTAATTATTTGCCTGGAGTTGTATGATTGATTGGTTATGAAGGATTCGCACATTCAAGACTTTATGGGAAGATTGAAAGCCGTGCTTGTTCTGGGATATACAGTGGCAGAGTGCTGGTATTATTATCATCGTTATTTCTTTTTGGTTTCCAGATATACCTTTTCCTTTCCTGGACTTGTTTTTCTCCCGCTGGTATTCTAAACTGGTTCGAGATGTATCTCAAGATTTTCCAGGCAAGATGCTGCCGTTTAAATGTCATATTTGTATTTAAATGTACAAATATATAAACTGAAGCAGCATCGACTATTTTCAAGTAAAATGATCTTGCCGAGTCTTGTTCGGTTTGGAGATTTTGAAATCTTTAGACTTTTAGTTATTTTAAAAATCAAATATGCATTTTTGTATTATTTTGAATTTTAGATTCAATTCTATCTTGATTTGATGTACTTCAAAGAAAAACAATTCAAATTTTAAATTTATAAATAATATGCTTATGACAAATTATATGACTAAAAAATATTAAATGAGTAATTACCTAATTTATAATAAATGAACTAAAATGTTTATTATTTGCATTTATTTTTATTAAAAATAGTTTTATTATTTTTTGTTAATAATACAACTTGTCTATTTTTGTTACAATTTTCTTTCTATTTTACCTTTAAACAACTATTAAATTAATTTAATATTATATTCTAAACTTTTTAAGTAGTCATACATTTAAACTTTATATTCTATAAATTTTATTTTATTAATTTCAGTTTTCATTTTAATTTTTTTGAAACAATTTTTCAATAATATAATTATTTGTAATATTTAATAAAATATTTAAAATTGATATGAGAGAATTTTTAATGAGTTTAATAAGTTATTATATTTTTAATGAGTTGAACAAGAGAAAATTCATTTAACGGGTTAAATGTTTTTTTTTATTTTTAGTTATATTTTTCATGAATTTTTACAAATTAAATTATTCTAGAAAGATAATTATTATTTCAATTTTTTATAAAATTTGGTTTTTTTTAAAAAAATGGATAGCATGTTATTTTTACTTGTTTACGTTATTATTTTATCATTATGAAAAATAAACTATTTAGGTTTGCAGAGAAATTGAAAAGGAAAGATAAATATAAAATAATAAAATAAACTATCTTATATATTATGGTTTTCAAGCAAAAATAAAATAATATAAAGAAACATGATAAATTTTCTTTCTCGTTTTATCCTATCATGGGAGATATTATAATTCCCTTTTTCTTTATAATCCATTCTTTTAAAAGGAATTTTAAACTTATAATAATAAATTTGAAGTATCTATTTGTAATATTAAAGTTTTAAGTGATTTGTAACTTTTTAAATAAATTTTATGTAAATTATTTAATAAATTTTAAATAAATTTTATAAATCTTTAATAAATTATTAGTAAATTATTTAATACTTTATAAAATCAATTGTATATCTAATATTTTAATCTTTTTAATCATTCACATATATTTTAAATTATATAATCATATTATATGATTAAATGAATATATATATATATATATAAAGTTTTTTTAGATCAACGTAATTCAATGTGATTTTTATTAAAGAAGAAATTAGAGTTGACAATAAAAAATGCATCAAGATTGATTAAAATTTACTTCATTTATCATGGAGTTGAGTTTGAATTAATTTTTTATGTTATAAATTAAATTATTATTATTTCAACTAATGATTTAATTTTCATATTAAAAATTATTTAGTTTAAATTTAATTATTCATTAAAAAAATTTCAAGAAATAAGAATAAAATGAATAATCAAAAACATAAATGAAAAAGATAAAATGATTGATTAAAATGATCTAATATAGATGATTTATGAATTTAGATCAATTGGTTTGACTTAAATAGAATAGATATTTTATATTTATATTTTATTTACGTATTTTAGGAATGTGATGGATGAAACACTTTGATATCTCCTTCTGCTACACCAAATTATGCTCCTAATACTCTTTAGTAGATGACTAGTCAACCTTGAATGATGTCTAAGGATCAGACATGATGGTAAATACTCACTAGACTAGTCTTTAGTGTAAGATATTCCTTTCTCTCTACACACGGAGTGAAATGATCAAATATATGTATCTATTCATTAATCAATAAAATAAGTAGACGAATTTTATTCAATCATTGTATCTCATTATTATGCTATTGTGTTTTTTCTTGTATGATGTTGGTGTTATTCAAAGAGTTCATGTTGCTCTTTTAATCGAGACGTAATGCTAACTCTTATGTAAGACTTGATTTAATTATGAATTAATTATTTGTAAGATTTAAAGGCAAAAGTGTCTTACATAGGCATCGCACGGATTCCTATCATGAGTTAAAATTCATACTCGTGACACAATACACCTTAGCCATAGTTGAGGTATTCCTCCTACGTACCACACCCAATGCTCTTTAGGGCATGACTAGGGGTGTAAATGAGTCAAACCGAGCTGAGTATTCAAGTGTTCAAACTCGACTCGTTAGATTTTGGGTAGGCTCGAACTTAACTTGAGCTTGAATTTTTTTAAAATGTTGGAGCTTGAGCTCGAATATATGAGGCTAGTGTTCGACTCGAGTTTGGCTCAAGCTTAGCTCGTTTATATACTCAATTAAAACTCGTAATCAAGCTCGAAAACAGGCTCGTAATTAAACTCGAAAATAGGCTTGTAATTAAGCTAAAAAACATGCTCGAATATAAGCTTGAATTCAAGCTTGAAAACAAGTTGATTAATTAATATTTATTATATATAAAAAATAGATAGCCAACTTTTATTTATTTAAATTATACAAAATAAAAAATATTTTATCAAAAGATAATTATTGATGAATTATATTAATAAATATAACTTTTATTTGTAATATCTTTAATTAATTGAGAATAATTTTGATTAATTTTATTTAGTAAAAATATAAAAGTAGAGAAATACGTTTTTAATATAATTCTTATATACTCACTTCAATCATTAATTCATAATTTGCGGAATCATATTATTCTCTTGTCATGAATTAGTTAACTTATAAGCATTATTTGTATTGAAGTTTTTGTAATGTAAAAAATTTATTTGTTTTAGAACTATTGAATCTAATATGACTTAAATCTTATGATTTCAAGTGTCATATAAATATATCTTATATATATTAATTGTATTTTAGTTAAAATTAAAATACATATTTTATACAATGTTAATTAGTAAATTATTTATAGATACAATCATAACAATAATATAAAAACTAATTTTTGATATACGTAATATATTATTAATTACTATATACATATATTTCTATAATTTAGCATTCATATATAAATAAATTATTAATATTATAAAATGAATTATAAAAATAATAAAATAAACGAGTTAGCTCACAAGCTAATAAACAAGTTGTTTCATGAGCTCACAAACAAGACAGTTCATGAGCTCATAAATGAGCCGATTCACAAGCTCATAAACGAGTTGGTTCATGAGCTCACAAATGAACCAGCTTATGAGTTTAAATGAATCGAGTATTAATGAGTTCAAGTTCTGCTCGTTTACAAAACGAGCTTTAAAATCAAACTTAAGCTTGACTCATTTAGCTTAACGAATGAGCTTAAACGAGCTTTTAACGAATTGGGTATAGAGTAGCTCACGAATGGTTCGTCTCATTTACACCTCTAAGGGATGTTCGGGGACATGATGATAAACACTTACTATATTTGTTATTATTGTAGGATATTCCCCCTTTCCTACATATGGAGTGAGATGATCGAATATATATATCAATTCATTAATCAATGAAACAAGTAGATGAATTTTATTCAATTATTATGCTATTATGCTTTTTCTTATGTGATGCTGGTGTTATCCAAGAAGTTTATAATGCTCTTTTAATTGGGACATAATGCTAGTGAAACTTTTATGTGAGACTTGGTTTGATCATTTACTGATTATCTACAAGGTTTGAAGGCTTTTATGTAAAAAGTGTTTTACACAAACGTCATACGTATCCCTATCAAGGGTTCAAATTCATACTCATAACACAATACACCTTAACCATAGTCGAGGTATAAATTCATGAAGAAAACTTGATGGGTATGTTTGTTTTATAAATCTCAATAAAAAGAAAATGATATTTAATTTTAATAAATAAATTTTAAAAATCTAAATGAAAAATGTAGAAAATAGAAAGATACATCTCTAATTGATTCATGCATGTTTTCGAGAAAAAAGATTCATCATTAACAATCAAAGTATTACGTTGAAGCTTTGTTGTTATGTTTGATGTGGGTATAAAGTTAAGGGAATCACAAATTTTAAATATTAACTTTAACATTAATTAGAGGTTTGGTAATATCATCCTTTGAATTGGGCAGATTGATGGTTTAGTTATGTTGGCCTTGTGGGATGTGGGAATCATGATATTGAGTTTTTAATCACTTTAAAGAAATGGAAGTATTATTTTAAGACTTGGAAAAGAGCTTGAAAAAATAGAATTTATGAATCAATCTAATAATCTTTAACGGGATATTAAATTCCATAAAAATTACATCTTCGTATCTTCTTATCACTCAACTGACAAAGAAATAAATAGATTCCGGTCTTGCCTTCAGTGCTTGGGGAATATGATTACCGGAAAATGCCCTGAAAACGGTGGCCTCCCTCGGAGGGGTTGCATAATATATAGCCTTATCAGAGACATGAAAGAAACATCAATTGTAAAGAACTGGAAGTGCATTCGGAGACTTGAAAAAGATCCAAGTGTTGGGCAGACAAAACTGGCAAATAAAAAGCAGAAGGATCAGACAGAATTCTCATATGCCAACACCAAGAAGAAGATGTCATCACAACATCCATATGCATATCGACGATGGGTAGGTTTGATCATATCATATGACCTTTCCTTTCTTTATCTGTGTTTATATATAATATGGAAATGAAAGAAATAATGAACATTAATCCATAAAAACACCCACAAAGCAGGCCATATGTGACTGGAATTTGGATAATTCCCAATCATTATAAACCACCAACATCTCATTATCCTTCCATCATTTCAATGGACTCCACCATTTCACATCCACCATTTCCCCTTTCTTTTTATATATATATATTATATTATATCTTGTTTCTTCCGTCGGAATTATATTACATCCTTAACTATTATAATTATCGGGTATAAACTTATTTTATTTATAAATAGAGGTGTTTAGCATAGGGAGAATCATATGAGTAGCCATGGTTGATGCTTCTTTTAAACGTGAAGAAAACCAGTCGATATTTACTTTTACTTCAAAGTTGATAAGAATTAAATCATGGAGCAGGAGCAGGTAGGTCCAAATCTTTTTTTTTTTTTTTAAATTTTTGGGTTGGATGTAATTGGCATTTTCTTGGGAAACTTCTTCCATAGCTGAAGAGCTATGCTTACAACATCCAAGAACAAGATTACTCTTTTCTTTTTCTTAAAAGAAAAAGGATGAAAAAAATCTTTGGCTTCGGTCTTTTCCCTTGACATGATTCTTGAATTGGGTTCTCAAATTCAAACTCCTCAGCAAATAATAATAATAATAATAATAATAATAAAGCAGTGCGGAGTGGGCAGTGGACAGCTATGCACTCTTTGCTGCAACATGTTTACTCTAATTATCAGCTTACATTTGGGATGGTTTACCATAAATCTATGAAGTTCTCCGGTGCTGATACTAATTTATTTATATTTTCAAGATCAAATTTATTATATAAAATTATAAGAATTTTTGGTTCAAAAATTATAGGGATGAATAATTGAAGATTGTCAGAGTGCCAGTTGAACAGAGTGTATAGAATTGAAAAACCAAAGCCTCCTTTTACTCTTCTGCATGAAAGACATCAAGATGAAGACATTCCCATGTTAAGATTGCTCTCTCTCTCTAACCATGCGCCCCTCTTTCCTCTTCTTTCATCTTTCAATGCAAAACGATGCATACTTGTTTTTGAACACAATTGTTACTTTTTCATTGTATTAAATTGAACCCATATACACGACGTAACGAAAATTTAGAAACTCGATTAAAAATAAACCATCAAGAGAGATGGATGATTTCAAACTCGAACTCTAAATATAAGACGACCTGCATTGAGAAAAATCAAGCTTTACGTAACAAAGAAAAGCAGGGCAGGAGGTCAGCCTTGAATATGAGAAAAAGAAAAGTAGGAGAAGCAGGCAACCATTTTTCAGAAAAGCAAAAATCCAAGCAACAAGATCCACGCATGAGTCTGATATATCCCAACTCCTTTAGCTTTCATGCCATTTGAAACCAAACAACGCCAAGACAAAACGGAAAACGCAAAAAGAGAGAGAGGCAGGCAATGCTCTATTGTTGGGGAGTTAGGATTTTACACTTTCCTATGGAATGATTATAAAAATCCGAAAAATAAGAAAGCAAAAATGATGCAAAGACAATTCAAAAGCAATCTCCTGTTGCAAGCTTTGTCCTGTCCCCAGTATCTTTACTTGTACCAGTAATTTTCTTATTATTTGCTACCTTTGAAACAGAGAATGTTTAAAGCCTACAACATAATAAAAAGATCCCACCAAATGAGCCACATGATCTTTCTCCAAGGCTTATGCGTATGGCAGTTTCATGCAACATGCAGACAATGCATCTCCTATCCTTTTATTCCTCTTTTTTAAACCATTCCAACAACCAACTTCCATTCTACCTTGGAGTTTCTTCCCTGCCATTGTATGCTTATATATATATATATATATAGACTTATATATATATATATATATATATATATATGTCATTCAGGATCCTGCTACAAGCATGCGCTATATATAGGAACATAGAAATCTTAGGCCTCACCAGAAAAGAGTACTGCTGTCACTCTCATTAACAGATTACTTTAACAATCAATGGGTAGGCAAAACTGTGATCCGACCATCACCAATTCCTCTATTGCACTTCTACAAGAGAGGTTCAGACGGCTGGAGAGAGCAAAGGAACTGAGGCAGAAGAGGGAGCTTCTACGATTGTTCCCCGAAGCTGAGCAAGTAAAACCAGACGATATTTATGACCAATCTAGGCCCTTTTTCCACTCTGAATTGATCCTGCCACCAGGCCGCCCACAGCAAGACACTCTCTACTTCCAACCAAGCCCGCAGAACATGCATGCAGATCTCCAGATCACTGAACCTCCAAATTTGGTGAATTTGTGGTCCAGAAATACTGTCAAGCACATTACAAATAACTTTGATGAATCGGATGTTGATACCTCACTACATCTCTGAAAATATTTTACAATGTTATCTCCCGTGTTGTTGTTCCTTTGTTTTTCATTTTTACTCCAAAGTTCTTTCAACTGCTTTTAGTGGAGCTGTAAAAATAGATAGATAGATAGCGAGAAAAGAAAAGATAAGGATAAGAGAGCTAGAGAGAGAGACAACTACTGTCTGCCATGACTCTCATTGTCTTCTGCATGTTCAGCTATTACATTGGAATCAGATAGAACATGTTCTGGTCTGTTTTGGAATGAATCTTCATCGTTGTCAGTAACATCCGACTCTTCATCACTGCTCCACTTCCTCTTCATAATTTTGGGAACAAGGCGAGTTACTTCCTTGGCCTCCATCATTTGGTCACTGTTATCTATTTGTTCAAAACGAATGGCACTGACCTTTCTAGCATTTCCTGCTAAGATCTGCACCAAAGGCATGATACATCTCACATAACAATAGCAACACATCCAAGCAAGTCCCAGCTAAGGTCCGCTAGATCTTTATTATACTACTTGGATAAAAGTTTAAACAAGTGTCAGCCCCTGATTATATGATGGAGCATCTCAAA
Organism: Dalechampia spathulata; assembly: GCA_948192965.1. Taxonomy (NCBI): domain Eukaryota; kingdom Viridiplantae; phylum Streptophyta; class Magnoliopsida; order Malpighiales; family Euphorbiaceae; genus Dalechampia; species Dalechampia spathulata. Next base: position 28,441 of record CANYBF010814172.1, read on the forward strand.
ATTATGACCAAACCAATTATCCAGATGTAATAATATATATGATTATAAATTGCAGGCTTACATTATTCAACAGGTTTGTAGAAATTTCATGGATCTTAAGAATGGTAGACTAATGATATATAGATGGGGTTGAAACCATGTAGCACAAAACTGATTAGTTTGTTATAAGACTCGATTCACTCCACTTATATATCATTTGACTTCTTCTCATTTATTAGATTCGGGATTCATTTTTCCAACAAAATGTCATTTTCCACAACTGTTAGGCCCTTCTGATTTACCCACACTTCGCTAAACATTCAAACTTAGTAGTTCTGCAATAGAAAGGGGCTTAGGCCTTCTAATCACTATTGCTTCTTCAACCCCAGAGATGTGGGAACATTTGCATGGGGCTAACCCACTGTAAGCTAACATCCTGAGTTAGCTTTAACTTAATAGAGATACAGTTCATAACCAGTAAAGAAACTACATCAACGTAAGTAGATGCACAAATATGGTACACGATCCTTGAGAAAATAGCATGTGACAGAAGAGAACAAAGGCCAGCCAACTTCAATAACAAGAAACTTTTCCTTTGACCCAAATACAAGTTCATCCGTGGTTCAAGCATATATACAAACCACCTGTCTGAATGTTTCCGTGCAATCCACAAAACATAGAAAAAGTAGGATGATTCAAAACATACCTCAAGTTTATATATCTGATGTTTATCCTTCTGATCTTGTCGGTCAGTCTTGCTTTCAGTTTGCTCGTCATCCTCTTCGTGATTTTCCTTTTCAAGGATAACTTTAATACTCTCACCTGTTCTTGGAATGTATCCAAATGCCTCGCATATAAAGCCTGATACTGTCTCATATTGATGTCCCTGCAAAGGTAGAAGGAAGAGAATGTAAACGACAACACGTTTTCAAGAATTAAATGCTGTCTGTGCACAAGGCGTCCACTCAATGCCATAATAACTAAATTCACGGACAAATTAGAAGCACTCATTATGAAAAATATGATCCAATGGCAGAAAGACCAGAATATATGATTCCTCCAGCCATCAAATTGTGCATATTGCATTCCCTACAAAGGAATGAAACCCAAACCACCATTGAAGTGATATATCCATATTTTTGTCCAACAAATAGTCATCTCATACAGTAACAAATGCTTCACTAAAACTTAAAAAAGGACTAGAAGGATAAGACGTAAGAATATAGCTTCAGACTTTCAGGGCACTAAGAATATAGCCAATATGATACACTATGGCACAAGGCAAGCTTAGCAGGATGAGGCCTTCTAGTTCCCAGCACTTCGTTTGGTCATTGATGAATCCATCAATAAAAGCATATAAGCTCCATGCTACATTACAGCGTGACACAAGGCAAGCTCAGCAGCATGGGCCTTTTAATTTCCCCGGCATGCTGGTTTGTCATGATTTAATAGAACAACCAATAAAAGCTCATCAAACATGTGTGATATTTCAATTTTTGAAAAGATTACATATTCATGAATAACATTAAAAGTGAGGAAGAACATTGTTTCCTCCCCTTTATAATGGAAAGAAGGAAATACAAGATAAGGCAATTATGAGAAAATCATGTTTGTTTGATGGTTGTGTTATTCATCTACTTGGTGCTTCCATATTAGCAGTGTGGTATAAACTCAACCAAAAATAAAAAAAGTTCACCTCTGGCATTTTGATATTTAGGTCTTCAGAGAGTTGATCAATGGATGTATTTGCATCAACATCATATATTCCCTCTGCTCGCATTACAATGTAGCCTGTTTTCTTCTGTATCTCCTCCTGTAATAAAAAAAATCAATATTATCACAATCATGCAAGCAAACATATGAATTCATGATAGATAGATCTAGATGCATAACTACTAATACCAAATTCGTAGCAAGCATTCATACAAGCACCATCTTCCTCATTTATGAGGCATGCTAAACGTCTGTAACCAAAATAAAACGAAGTCTATATACCTAGCACATTTATTCAGACAACTAAAAGAAAATACTTCACTGAAGATTTATGCCATGTCATACAAAAAACTTTTCTTGTAATCCTACCGTCTTGTCCAGTCACTGATGGAGCATTAGTTTTACCCCCTCCATTCCAAAAAGATAGTCTCGGTTTCCTTTTTAGGATGTCTTAAAATGATAGTCCCATTTCCTTTTACCCCTCATTCATTAATGATGATTTTATGAGTTACAATACAGAAATTACGTGATCAACTGTAATTAATAGGGGAAATGTGGAAAAATAAAGTAAAAAAGACAAATATTTATTGATTTTCTTAATCCTTGTGCAATATCAAATGAAGCAATCTTTTCAAGACGGAGTATTTTCTTGCCATACATAACTTATTAACTTGTCAAAAATGTCATATGGATAGAATTTTAACCTAAGTGCATAACCAAAAACATGAGACAAGGAACAATTCCTGCTATAACACTTAAAATAGCCAACCAGTTGACAAAGAACCACGAATTGAAGTTTACATCCGTCATGATAGATGTCAAGCGTAGAAAAACAAAAGATAAGAAATTTGAGGCTTCAAAAGACTAGAACCCAGTCGCCTCTAAAAAAGAAAGCATAGGGTAAAATGTATATAAAACCGAAGTATGTCACTCATGTAGCTGTTTACAAAATAAAATTCAGGTGTCAGAGAAAAAACAGCCACCTCTTTCTCATCTTTTATGATCCTTGAACGGTGAGTTAAAAAGAACTTCACTACCATTTATCAGGAAGAGAAAACAGTTGGCATTACTAGAAATAGCATAATCATCAGAACATGATGAGGGAAAAAAAAGGGACAGATTCCAGCCTTACTTTTGAATCACTTTCATCAAAGATTTCTCCAACAATCTCCTCAACAACATCTTCTAGAGTTACTATCTGTTTTGACCACAGAAACAAGAAAACAAATGTTACGTAATATTAAGACATAGACAAGTGGTTAATCATAAGGACTCTAGTCTATCTTGTCTGCCGTGTATCAGTATCACTGGTGAACTTAAATCTCCTAAAATTGTTGAGTTGAACCCCTATTAGATTGGCATTGGGTATGAAACCCATTAGACTAGCGTGATCAGCAATTTCACATGGATGATAAAAAAAGACTTAGTTTTTTCTGCCCATAAAACGGGCATAAGTTACCAAGAACCTAGAAAATTATTGAAAGAAATAAAGTTGGAATAGATGAAAATAAAACTGTACACCTCCATTAAACTTATCTACTATGAAATGTATATATAGTTTGAAATAAATGTGCTGGTTAGTACATACTCCAATAGTTCCACCATATTCATTAAGAACAACAGCCATGTGAACCTTCCTGATACGGAACTCTCTAAGAAGATTCCAGACAGACATTGAATCTGCAAAATGAATAATTGCATTCACTAAAGCTAACAAATAGTAGCATTAAAGAGATCTGAACTGCTCCAAATAAATTTTGAAGAGAAATACCATCTGATAGCAAGTTACATATCAATTTACATCATATTGAATTCATTTTTTAAGTTCATTTTTCTTAAAAAAATCCATATATGTCAAATCTGGACCTACATGTGTTCTTTTAACATGGGCATGCGACAGCAATCTAAACTCTAAACCAATATCAAAGAGAAATGGATAGCAAACTGAGGCATGTATCTAAGCAACATTTATCTTTCAAAAGATTTATGGACTTTGAAGTGACAAGACGAGAACAGCTGCTTATGTGAGGCAATACCTCAGAAACTGCCTATATTTGTGCTAGTTGAATGGGAATGATGTAAGATTCCAAATCCATATCAAAAACTGAAATGAGAAGAAAAATCTTATAGAGCACATACCACTAATAATTAAATAAAACATAAAATACAAAGAGAAAGGATTACCAGGAACAAAGTATGCAGGTTTGTGAGCCATATCTCCCACAGTTGTACATTCTAGTAGCTCACCCTTCAAAATAAAACAGATCATAATTCTGCAAGCAGTGATTTCTTGAATACAACAAAAGGATGAAGTTGGAGCAATTTCAAAGAGGGACACATAGGCATCAAAACCGACTGACCTTCTGTGCATAATCTATCAGATCCATAGCATATGCGATTCCCATAATATTGTCCACACGCTGCTCAAAAACAGGAACCCTATCAACATGTAAACAAAGTCTGAGCAAGTTGCTGAATATATAACCAAGTTATGAAAGCTAAGCAAATTCGGTTACCTTGAATACTGATGAGTCACCCACAGCTGATGGAAATCCACAAGAGTTGCACTGGCATCAATTGCAACTACATCAACAAGAGGCGTCATTACCTCTCTAACATGTGTATCCTTGATCTCTAACACATTCTCAATCATATCCTGACACATTAGAGGACCTTGAGCATGATATTTGGAAGAGAAAGAAACTTCTAAAATTTTGAAAAGTTCCCAACCAAGAACAGCTTAAAATGCGATGATATAGGCATCATAGGCTCATTATGCCACGAGACATGACTTTGGTGAATTTGGATGAGAAGTTCGATACCAAGAAACATCAACACAAATATCAAATGTTTATGCCTGAGTTTGCATCTGGAACAGATAAACTTGCTTCTACCTAATTTTTGTGTAACTTCACAATACATCATTCAAAAAGCTAAACAGAAGAACCACAACTGTGAGCCTCACGCATTTTCTTTTCATTATTTTTCATATTATCCAAAAGCTATTGCTGATATTAATTGCTTATTCCTTCATGCAGGGTTCGAGTCCCATGACCAACTGATAATCTAACCATCTCATTGTCTCTCTCTCTCACACACACAAAACCAGATATCATGTAATATATTTATTTATTTATTTATATTTTTTTGGGCATCATGTTCCTTTTCTCTCACTCCCACACACACACACGTGCACACTGTATCTAAGGACTAAATACACTTGGAGAAAAATTTTGTATATTAAAATAGCAAATCATGAATGCATCCAAACTGAAGCCTTTTGTCACTAACATGTAATCAAATTACCAATGTACCTTTTCTAATCTAGAAAAACAAAGACGGGTTTCAGGAAAACCATAACTGAATTATCACAATTTATTGTAGTACCTGTTCTTCCTCCTCTATTGCTCCACTTAATTCTGCCCCTCGCAACATTAACTTCAGCTCATCTTCAGTAACATATGGTTCACTAGCAACAAATAAATTATGAAAATGTTAAGAAAGAAGGAAATATTAGTTCTGACAGCCTTCAGTGAATTAAATTCCAGAAGCATCCATGTAAAATTACAAGTCTAGATTAATGTAATGAATATAGGGGGGAGACAGAAAAAGGATATATTTAGTCAAGGATGGATGAATGAAGAAACCAGATTCCAAGCATACTCATTACCCACGATCCATTGTTCAAAACAAATAAGTAGCTGATACAAATTTCAATTTAACATCGTGGGTTACAATTTTTTAGTACTATTACAACCTCCATTTTTAAAGGGCTAAAAAAGTAAAACTATCTCCTATTTAAAATGCAAAATCACATTAAAGATCAAAGAGGTTTAGTATGGATTAACCTTTTCCCTTTCAAACCAAGCAACTTTAGCATTCCCATTGACAAGTAAGTTACAACTCTTCCAACGGGATACAATACCAAGGAAAGCCATGCGACTGGTCTGACCTAAAGGCATGAAAACAGCATTAGCATGTAGCCGTAAATCATCTAAAGCACATAACAAGACAAGACACACTTAGCACACAAGCACCTACCACAAATTTAACAACCTCTGTTGCATTGTGCACTGCTATACTTTTGGGAGTGATCTCAGTGAGCAGCAATATTGCAACCTATATTCATTCAAAGATTAAGAAAGAGATAGCCGGTTAAGATATCTTCCAAATGAGACAAAAATTGATGTCTTAAGGTGTGACAGGAAGCTGCAAAATATCCTAGATGCCTAAAAGATTACAGGACCTCAAAAGAGACCATCATCATACGTTAGCTCTGTAATTTTAAATAATTTAATTAAAGACTGACATTAGAGGGACAAAAATGACGGAAATGGTTACAAAGTAAGGTCCTAGATTTCCTAATGCAGAGATTCTTATGTTGCCAAAGTAGCTTTAGAATTCCTTCTCGTTTATCCCTACTACCTTACTGCAAAGGAAAGGAACTTCATAAGAAAAAAAAAAGAAATAAACATAAGATTTGTCAATCATCCACTTCTATTCCATATAGGACTCATCAATGTTTGCAAGGATATAGCTACGAACTCATGTATTAGTGATTGGTATTCCTGCAGATATTGTGCCCCAAATCATAATTGGGAACTCGTATCTGATCAATATGATTATTAGTGCAAATGTACAGACACACAACAGAAAGAGACTCGTACATACAGTCATTACTCCGGTGGCTGCACTGACACCAGCTTCACCAAATATCGCTGTAGCGGCATCCGTGACTAATGCTGTTGCTCCAATGTTCACCACACTAAACAAATAGATAAAATCTATAATAAGCAATTTTTTAGAGCTAAAAAAAATGCAATCATAAGGCACCAGGGACAAGAAGGCAGTACGTTGTGCCAATGAGAATAGTGGTCAGAAATCGTGTCACATCACTACGAAGCATTTTGAAGACACCATTATCAGGCTCCTTTTCAGCCAGTTCTCGCACCTGATGGATTTATTTTGGATGAACAATCAAATCAAAGAACAGTTATCAAGTAATGAAAAAGGCGAGACGAGAACATGAGAATAAGCCTCACAGCTCGTCTTAGCTTAACAAGTAGGACAATAATGAATCACCATGAACAAAGAAATTCTTTTCTCGCCACTATCTAGTATTTCAACATCATGAGTTCATGTCTCAGAATCACATCACATGTAGTACTCGAAATGCACCATATGAATAAAAATTCAGACACATAAACTTGTGCCAGGCGCAAACTGTTAAAGCTTAGATGTCTATACCTTCCAAGGCCAAAGCGTAGTTATGGAAGTCTCAGCCATAGAGAAGAATGCAGATAAACCCAGAAGTGCAGCCAATATCAAACCCTGCTCTTTGAAAACTCTAAGGAGCTGAGAAAGCTTAGGCCAAGCATTCCTAAATAACAATGTGCTCTGCGCAGTAACGTCATACCCAGCATTCATTACACCTTCAGCTGCAAAAACTCTTTGGCAACCCAATACTAAAACCCCACACACCATTGCACCGAAGACTAGCCCACCTTTAATCAGCAATTGTATTAACTCTAAATTCATACCAACAGCCATATTTTCTTTAATGCCCAGATCACCACTAACCTTACTTCCTGAACTCGCATCAGCTCTAACATCAAAAGCTCTATTTATACTAGAAGATGAGATGCAGAGTGGCCTAAAATCATTCAAATTTGCAACTTTTGACAAATTGCGAGATGGGTAATCATGATTATTACGAAAAACCTTGAACCGTAACTTAGAAGCTCGATCACAATGCAAGAAAGAATATGAATTGGTACCAGATACGAACAAACGCCGACCCAAAAATGAAGACTGGCAGGCAATTTCCATCAGTGAATTTCACTCTAAAACTGAAATTTTGCACTCAAAAGATATTAATGGGTACGCAAAAGCTAAGTACTTCCCGTTGAATTGTTAGCAGCAAACTCGAAAATTATTAAAATTGATACAAGAACAAAAAATATTCTATAACAACGAGTCAAAATTGAAGTCTTGGAGAAAACGAAAGGAAGTGAGAATGGAGAAACAAAGGGTGATAAGAGAAGGGTGGACCTTTAAAGGGAAAGATTTTTATGTAATCACTAAATAACATATTCTGAGAATGGAGGTGAAATTGGCGATTCTAAAGGTTTTCTCGCAGGCTGCGGGACGAGCTTTCGTTTGGTTGGGTCGTTTGGTGAAGGCTGAAGTCGAGATGAAGATTCTGTCAAAGCAAGTGGCTGCCCATCTGTGAAATGACTTCTTTGTCCTTTGCTATATTTCAAATCAAGGGATATAATATAATAACACCCTCCTTTTTTTTATTTATAATTAATTAAGGACGAGATAAAAAAATATTTTTTAAAAACAATTAAAAATTAAAAATTCATGAAATAAATTAACAAAGATTATACATTTTTTTTTAAAAAAATTTAATTTTATAAAAGTAGAAAACTCATCCTACATATATTTTACTTGATAGATATTTTTTAATCATAAAAAATAAATAACCAAAAAATGATTTATTAAAGTTTATAATCAATTTTAATCCAATTATAAATTTAATATAAATATTTTTAATATTAAAAATTTATTAATTTGTAAACTATTTTTTTAATATTTATATTTTTTATTTTATTATTTATCTCTAGTTTATAAATTAAATAATAGATTTTAGAAAATGTTTAGTTTTAAACGTTTCACTTAGTTTCTTATTTTTTTAATAATAACGTTAAAATTTTTTATAATAATAATATTTAAATTAATGATCGAATAAAAACTATTTAGAATAATTTAAATATTAAAAGTATTAATTTTCAGTGTTTTGATTAAATGAAAATATGAGAGAAGATGGGAATTATTGCGCTATATGTTTGAAATGAACTCTTATCGGCTTTCTTGTTTGTCCAAAACATGTTTTATGCAACTACTTCTAACTGAAGATGACATGAAAGCATGGTGCAAGTAGAAATTCTAGCAGTAATCCATGTTAACCTTTTAATAAAAAGCATGATCTCAATGTATAGATTTCATCAGTGGCCCTATACTTGATTATATTTTTTCCAGGAATATATGTTTAATATCAGAACCAGCTTTGACTTCAGGCTTCTCAGGGTTGCTTAAACCGGTGAGACGCAGGTCTCCTTCAATTATCATGAGGAGATCTGTTATTTCAGCAGAATGTCAAGCTTGTCAGAAGCTTTGTCAGGTTAACTTGTCAAAACTGGAACCTGATCTTACGGTGTACTCGGCGACAAGTCGTGCAAATGACGATGACTTGTTTTGTAACAATCTTGTTGGAGAATCAAATTCCTCCAGAGTCCCTGCATGAGAGTTGAATGATCAGGAAGATTGAGCATTAACAGAATCTGCGTGACAATTACATGATACTGCCAAATATACTTGCCGTTGCTCAGAAGCAGAACCATGTCGCTGTCGAGAACTGAAGTTATTCGATGCGCAATTATTATCATTGTGCAGTCGAAGAAATGTCGCTTGATGGTTTGCTGAATTAGATTATCAGTGGCTGTATCAACTGAGGCAGTGGCTTCATCCAGGACTAGGATATTGCTCTTTTTGAGCAGCACACGCCCGAGACAGACTAGCTGCCTCTGACCCATGCTCCAGTTTTCGCCATCCTCAATCACTGCAGAATCATAAATTCCTCGTTAGACAAGCTTTCTGCCAAAGTAATATGTTATGCAGCTAGAAAAATGAGAAAACCTCTGGAATCCAATTTCTTCTCCTTCTTCCTAATTTCATCTGCAAGTTGGCATTTTTCTAAAGCCTGGAATCATGGAGATTTATCAGCACATCCTTTAAACAAGAAACAACGATACAAATGGAAAAACTGAACAAATTAGAAACAACCAACCTCCCAAATTTGTTCATCACTGTATTCTTCAAGCGGGTCCAGGTTGCTTCGCACAGTCCCCTCAAACATGGTTGGATCCTGAGGAATAATGCTCAGCTTTGACCGCAAATCATGCAATCCAATTGACGAGATATGAATGCCATCAATCACAATCTGACCGGCTGCAGGTTCAACTAGTCGGAAGAGTGTTTGTATGAGAGTGGATTTCCCACTGCCTGTTCTGCCAACAATTCCAGTTTTCTTTCCTCCTGGAAAAGTGCATGTGAGACTTCGCAGCACGAGCGGCAGGTGTGGAGCATATCTGACCTACATCGCATTCCGTCGTCCACAATATAGATAGGCCATGCTTGAATCAAAGCCATCAATTAAACAGAAGAAAATAAATATATATACCTGCAGACTATCTATATCAACTTCTCCAAGTGATGGCCAAGAATGATCTGGTCGATTTCCTTCTATTACGAGAGGAGGCTCGCTAGAAATTGACAAGTACTGAAGTATTCTTTCCACTGATATGATTTTGTTCTCCAAATTGCAAAGCTTCCATACAAACCAAGTTTGTACAATGTTAAGGTTGAGTCCATACGTCACAGCTAGACCAGAAATGGCTTCAATAATGAAAGAAAACAGGAGAAGGTGCAATTCAGACTTGTCCAATTATTGTCAATGATAAGCATAAGAATATATATATGAAAGGAGCAATTAACCTGGATCAATCCTATCCTGAAAAGCTATCAATAAAACCAACGAAGTTGCAAACGTGAGGGAAGAGAACATATCTAGCCGGAAGCAAAGCCATTCCATTGCACCAGCCACGTGGAATGTAGGCCGTGCATATGAATCCATTAGTTTCATGTTAATTTCCTGGAATCTTGATTGTTGGTCAAAGCTTCTGATAGTTGTGGATCCTGAGATTGTTTCAGAGAAGTGCTGGAAAACTGGAGCTTTTGATACGCCAACCAATCGTGAGAGTTCTCTTGCAGAAGGAATGTAATATTGCTGCATGAACGGTAAATAGAAACTGTACGTTAGTGCATAAGACATTTAAAACTGACGGAAAATGACACAAAAGTGAGTAAATGATGCATTAATGGATACTAAACATGGGTTTGAAGAGATCATGAAGATTACTTGATACCAGATGCAGACACAAGCCACAGGGATGAAAATGATAAAAACTTGCCAGGCGACCTGAGACATTACTCCAACGATTCCAAGAAGCTGGATCAGCGTGAATGCAACTGCACCAACTTGATATGCCATTTGCAGATCAATCTGGCTCTGGTCTGCAGATGCCTGTATAAGCAAAACTGAGAACTAAGCAAAAAAACTCGACATGCTATGTTATTTTAACAAAAGCCTTAATGAACAAATGATTAGGGCCTCCAACATTCTACATTCTAAGCTAATTTTTGGGCTCCCGATTTAAAAGAAATAGCATAAGGTGTTTTCTTACTCTGTTCAGGATTCGCCCGCTAGGAGTTGAATCGAAGAAGGACATGGGTGCCCGGAATATACAATAATGCATTTTATTGAAAAGAATAGTGGCTGTCTTGTACCCTGCCGTTACAAGAAGGGTGACTCTGATCAGGAGACAGAAAGCACTTGCCATGGCAAAAGCAACATAGACACCTATCAGTGTAGATTCACTAACGACAGGTTTCACATCCTCGGACTCAGGAGTTGCCCATGCCATCCAATAATTGCTACAGATTTGAAGGATCTGGAAGAGAATCGCCGCCAGAAATATGATGGGCACAAGAGCTCCTCCAAATGCTGTTGTGATGTATTTCCAGTAGACTGGAAATCCAACGCTACCTTTCTCTCTCTCTTCTTCTTGAACCAGCTGTCCTTTTGGCACTGCTATCTCGTCTTCTTTATCATTTTGCAGGTCCTCTTTATCTTGTTTCTGCTCAAATCCATTCCTACCGATATCCTCACTGCTGCTTCCATTTTCAGAAAGCGACCCTTCGTGTTTTGAATCAAGTGGCACCAAGGCTGCCCTGTGTGCATCCACAAGTTCCATGAAATAAGATCCTGGGATAAGTATGTCATTATATTTTCCAACCTGAGTGATCCTTCCATCTTTCATGACCTAAAAAGATCGCACAAAGTTTAAACGAAATCAGATGAAATCATAATCTCAGATGTCTTAAAGAAAAAAAAAGAGAAGTGAATTACCCACCAAGATTAGATCAGCAGCAGGTAAGAACTCAACCTGGTGAGTTACGTATATCACTGTTTTTGTCGTCAGAAGATTAAGCAGAACTTTCTGCAACATAAAATGGATTACTAGAAGGGCCAGGTATGACAAGAGAACATAAAAACAAATGGCTAAGAAGAAAGATGAAAATTGTCACCTTGAATATATGAGATCCAGTATGAGCATCCACAGCACTGAAAGGATCATCAAGTAAATAGATATCAGAATCCTGGTAGAGAGCACGAGCAATTTGTATTCTTTGCTTCTGTCCACCACTTAAGTTGATACCCCTTTCTCCTATAAGTGTTTGATCACCAAATGACAAGATTTCCAGGTCCTTCTTCAGGGCACAAGCTTCCAGAATCCTGTCATACCTTTCCCTGTCCATTTTTTCTCCAAACAGAATGTTATCTTCAATTGTGCCGCTTTGAATCCAAGGTGATTGAGCCACATAGGCCTTGGTTCCGCACAATCTAAGTGTGCCAGAGATTTTGGGAACTTCTCCTAATATGCAGGAAAGTAAGCTCGACTTGCCAGAACCAACACCACCACAGATTGCAACACTCATGCCTTGGAACACTTTAATATTAATGTCTTTCAGCGTCGGGAGAGGTAAAGACAAATCCCAAGAGAAATTCCCATCGACTATCTCAATGGCTGTATCAGAACTAAATCTTGGAAGCTTCTCAATGGCATTGAACTGCAAATCTTCAAGGCACATAAAAGAAGCAATTCTGTCATGAGAAACCTTGGTTTGAACAACCATAGAAATTGTATCAGGAAGGAAATATATTGGCTCTTGAAGGATCCTGAACGTGGCTAATGCAGATAGGATCTTCCCTGTCTCAAGTTGGATCCCCATAAACATACAAGCAGCAAAAGTTACCACAGACACGAAAGTGGGAGCGACCCAGAAGAAAAAATTAGCCAGTGCCGAGGTGTAAAAGTATTTTTTCAACCACCCTTCTTCTATCCTTCTGAGATCGAAAATCTTACCCAGAAATTTCATTTCCCATCCTTGAAGCTTGAGGATTCTCATGTTCTTTAAAATCTCAGATGTTGTCTTCATTCGTTTATCTTTTGATTCCATCAGTTTTTCCTGAAACTTCTCTTGCAATCTACCCAAAGGGTAATTTAACAACATAATAACTAAGGTCATGAAAAAAGCTGCAACTGATGCAAGCCCTAGATTCTTGTACAGTATGAACAAGGCCAGACCAACTTGAAAGAAAACCAACCACAAGTCATTGATGTACCATATAAACAGCCCAATTCTCTCTGCATCAACGGCCATGTAATTGATGATTTCCCCGCTTGTGTGGCCCTGCTTTGACATGTGGGAAATCGTCAAGCCCTTGTTGTAGATCATTACCACAAGAACTGCACGTATCCTGATTCCAATCTGCTGCAATCTAAACATCCAGTGCCTCTGCGAGAGACACTCGATGAGTTTCGCAGCAAAAAATGCAGAAGCTATAAAATATCCCTGATTCTTAAACTCTTCTCTCCCACTGAGGCATTGAACAAAAGAGTCTATGAGGTACGGACCAACATATGAGGCTAATGTATATATCAGTGCCAATACAGCAGTTAGTAACAGTTCTTTCCAGTATGAAAGGAACAATGCTTTGACAAGCTTAAATGTTGTAACTCCATTGGCGTCACCACCGTACAAATCCAGCTTGTTCCTGAAAACTGGAAATGTGCCTGCTGCTGTATCCCGGCTATCAAGCTGAGGAACATCTTCGAGGTTTAAAGTTTTCTTATTGCCAACAGCAATAAGAGAGCTCAGCCAAGAGAAAGTAAGAATGCTAAAGAGACCAGCATTTGTGAAAGGAGTTACAGTCTCACTTCCTCTGGACTTGGCTGACTCTAGATTTCTACACAAACCAGAATCGCCATTCAAAAAGGGTTCTTCCAGAAGGGTATCTTTGTCTTTGTGTTTTTTAGTTTTCAAAAACCCCACATAACAGATGAACAAGCCAGTGGACACAGAGACTATGTCGTATAGTAAATCCTGAGTTTCTACAGGCCTATGTTTCCCGTAAAGAACAATGTCAGTAATCAGGCTAGAACAGGATATTGTCATATAAAAAACCCACCAGACTCTTAACAGAAATGGGAATTTTGTCTCAGCCGAGTTAAAGAAGTTAACGTACAAATAACCCCCAAAAGCAGCCCAGGAAAGAGTTCTGATCATTGAATCCAAAAGGGTCATCAGTTTATCATCAGACCAAGCATTTCCATACCAATAAAAATAGCTAAATAAACAGAAAACAAGGTTGAAAAGCGAAACACCAAAACAACAGAACGAAGTCTGTTTATAACAGAAAATCCTCTTGTTTTTCTCAGACCTTTCATCAGAATTACCCACCCCAAGTTTCTTGCAGACAGAGTACACAAACAAGCCAAGTAACAAAACTAGGTGCAGCAAACCAGAAAGCCCATGTCGGAAACTTGGTTTAAGAAACAAGCAAACGAGTAGGTTAGAGTCTGAAACAAAAGCTGGCAATTCAAGAATTTCCATTTGCGAGAGCTTTGGAGAGGATGATCTGTTGAATCCTTTGGTTCTCTAAAGTGGAAATTAGATGAAAGGGAAAAACGAAGAACTTGGGTTTACTTTCTGCACTTTAAAGATCATAAAGCAATCTCGAATAAACCGTACGAGTTCCCAGCAATTACGCTTGGAAAATATGCATTATTTAACGTACAGACAAGATCGAGAATGGATATCTTGCCTTCGGAGTTTGGACTGCAATAAGTTGGACCGTGGAAGCACCTAAACATTTAATGACAAAAAGGACAAAATGTTGATGTTGCCATCCACATGATTGTCAGCTGCTTGAACACCACACGATCAACTCAATCATGGCCGAGGTTTTTTCCAAGCTCATGTTGACAAATTAGATCAATTGTCGACACAGGCGAAACGGACCAAGACGCTTGTCGAAAGAAGGTAGGAGAGCGGGTTGATTTTTTAATTTTATTTTCATAGATGTATAATCTTTTAAAGATATTTTTAAAATAATTTTTTTATACTCCAATATTCATATTATATATTAAAAATTTAAAATAATATGAACAATAACAATTATATGCCTATTATATTTTAAAAAAATAATACTGAATAAGTAAATATTAAATATATTTTAATTATGTACATTTTAATTATATCTAAATTAGAAAATCAAAGTAAAATAAAATATAAATATTTTATGTATACTTTAAGATTCTTATGCTATATATGCCAATATTACGACAGGTTTGGAGTTTCCAGTCACAGCAACACTATTGCCAAGCTAAATTCGAAGGAAAATATGGAGTTCGAGGGCCAACCAGTTAGAAAAGCAGTAAGCTTGCACCGTAGGCACAAAATCCATACAAAATCTTACACCATCAATATAGAAAGAAAGAAGAAAAATGCAGTAACTTGACAAAATTTATCACAACCTCACTACAAGTTGTGACTCATAACTTGGTTATTCTAATGTATGGTACATTTCCAGGATTGATGATGCGAGTTGATTTTTTCGTCGTCATCATGATTTCTTTTTCCAGGTGAATTGGTGATCTCTGTAGAGATTAGTCATTCAATTCAGTTGAACTTTTCTCAAAACTGGTACTTGATCTTGCTGTGTACTCTGCTACAAGTTGTGAAAACGAGGATGACTTATTTTCTAATAATCTTGTTGGAGTGTCATATTCCTCTATTCGACCTGCATCATGGTTTTGAATCATTAAAATCAATGGCAATTTACTATCAGAAGTAATGACAATGGGTAGATTAGAGTTACCCTGACTCAGAAGCAGAACCATGTCACTGTCAAGAACAGATGTTATTCGATGCGCAATGGTTATAACCGTACAGTCTGAGAAATGTTTCCTGATGGTCTGTTGAATTAAATTGTCTGTAGCTGTGTCGACTGATGCAGTAGCTTCATCTAGGACTAAGATCTTACTTCTTTTGAGTAGTACACGTCCGAGACAAACCAGTTGCCTCTGACCCATGCTCCAGTTTTCTCCATTTTCAGCAACTGCAGCATTTAGATGATGATTCAATATACGAATTCTATGCTTTTAAAGCAAACATTTTTGCATATAAATAATGTACGATAGTTCACAATGCGAATCCTTTGCTGTAAATTTGATTTAAGAAATTGCATACAACTAGTCCATCAGCGAAAGAGATCAAACCTGTGGAGTCTAGCTTTTTCTCCTTCTTCCTAACTTCATCCCCAAGTTGGCACTTATCAAGAGCCTGGAATCATAAAAATAACCGTTAAAATGGCATGTCAATGAAAGAATCATTCCTCCAATGACCAAAATCAAAACAACATACCTCCCAGATCTGATCGTCCGTGTACTCTTCAAGTGGGTCCAGGTTACTCCGCACAGTACCTTCGAACATGGTAGGGTCCTGAGGAATTATGCTAAGTTTTGACCGTAAATCATGCAAACCGATTGATGATATATTGATGCCATCAATCACAATGTGACCAGCAGCAGGGTCAACAAGGCGGAAAAGAGTTTGGATGAGTGTTGTTTTCCCGCTGCCTGTTCTCCCCACGACGCCAGTTTTCTTCCCTCCTGGAAAAGTGCACGTGAGACCTTGCAGCACAAGTGGCATATGAGGGGCATATCGGACCTGTATGATGTCATCATCATTAGCAACATTTACATTGTGAGAGAAAACGGAGTTATTGATATAAGGAAGCAAGTCAATTACCTGCAGATTATCGATGTCAATCTCTCCATGAAATGGCCAGGAAAGATCTGGCCGGTTGTCATCCATTACAAGAGGAGGTTCACCAGGAATAGACATGTACTGGAGCATTCTTTCTACTGATATGATTTTGTTCTCTAAATTGCAAATGCTCCATATCACCCAGGCTTGTAGCATGTTTAAGTTGAGTCCATATGTCACAGATAAACCAGCGATGGCTTTAAAAATGGAAAAACACGAGGAAGAAGATGTTTTAGGCTTACAAAGTTGTAGTCAAAGAGAGAACGATAGAGATATCTATAAGAGAAGAACAACAAACCTGGATCAATTCCTCCGGGAAAAGAGATTAAGAAAAACAAAGAGAAGGCAAATGTAACAGCAGAAAACATATCAAGGCGGAAGCAAAGCCATTCCATCGCAGCAGCAATATTAAACTTGGGTCGAGAATATGCATCCATCAGTTTCATATTTGTTTCCGTGAATCTTGATTCTTGTTCAAAGCTCCTGATAGTTGTTGCTCCTGAAATTGTCTCAGAAAAATGTTGGATAACTGGAGCTTTGCAAACTCCAACTAACCGAGAAAGTTCTCTTGCAGAAGGAAGATAATATTGCTGCATGACAAAGATAATTGTAAAGACAATCAACGATGTGAGATCAGGCAGCATATACTGAAGATTTATTCAGCACATAAAATAATTGTTTGAGGATGTCATTAGGATTACCTGGTACCAGATGCAGGCAGAAATCACAGGGATAAAGACGATGAAAACTTGCCAAGCAACCTGAGACATCACTGCAATGATTCCCAGAAGCTGGATCATTGAGAATGCCACTGAGCCAACTTGATATGGAATTTGCATATCAACAGCACTTTGGTCTGTAGAAGCCTGTACAATTAGAAATCGATCCACCAGATGACGATTAGGTTTGGCTATAACTCCACAGGAACAACCTCCAGACAACCTTCCAAAATACTTGAGAAAACAAAGACCATAAACAAGAAAAACAAACTTACCCTGTTTAGAATTCGTCCACTTGGAGTTGAATCAAAGAAGGACATAGGTGCCCTGAAAATACAGAGATGCATTTTGTTGAACAGAAGAGTTGCAGTCTTATACCCTGCCGTTACAAGAAGTGTGGATCGAACCAGTATGCATAAAGAACTCCCAATTGCCAAAGCTACATAGACAGCCATTAGCATGTACCAACTGACTTCAGGTTTCACATCCTTCGTCACAGGAGTTGCCCAAGCCATCCAATAGTTGCTACCAATTTGAAGGATCTGAAAAACAATCTGTCCCAGCAAAATAAAGGGCACAAGAGCTCCTCCATATGCTGTTGTAATATATTTCCAGTACACCGGGAACCCAACTCTACCTTTTTCCCTTTCTTCCTCTTGAATGAGCTGTCCTTTTGGCTCAGCTATCTCATCAGCTTCACCATTCTGTAAGTCTTTGTTTTCTTCTTTATGGGAAATCCCGTTACTGCATGTGCCATCTTCTTCTTTGCCAATACTTCCATTTCCAGAAGCTGCCTCTTCTTGATTGGAAGCAAGTGATGTCAAAGCCGTTCTATGTGCACCTACAAGTTCCATAAAATCAGAACCTGAATCGAGAATGTCATTGTATTTTCCAGCCTGTGTAATCCTTCCATCTTTCATGACCTTGACAAAAAGATAAAATTGAAGCCCTTGATTGATCAGTTTGAGAAGATAAATCCAAAAGTATTGAAGAAAAGAAACATACACTCACCAATATTAGATCAGCAGCAGGCAAGAACTCAATTTGATGAGTAACATAAATAACTGTTTTTGAAGTTAAAAGGCCAAGCAGGACTTCCTGTCACTCGATGATCAAATAAAGATGTTAATGAGCAGAAGATTAAGTAAATATTAAGCATGAGATTAGCAAAGAATAACAATTTTACCTTAAACAAATGAGACCCAGTATGTGCATCTACTGCACTAAACGGATCATCAAATAAATAAATATCAGCATCTTGATAAAGAGCTCGTGCAATTTGTATTCTTTGTTTCTGTCCGCCACTCAGATTGATGCCCCTCTCACCTATAATAGTTTGGTCACCAAATGACAGGATTTCAAGATCCTTCTTCAAGGAGCATGCCTCCAAAATCCTCTCGTACCTTTCCCTGTCCATTTCCTTACCAAATAATATGTTCTCTTCAATCTTACCACTCTGAATCCAAGGTGACTGTGCAACATAAGCCTTCGTGCCACATAACTTTAGTGTTCCTGATAACTTGGGTACCTCTCCTAAAATGCAGGAAAGCAAGCTCGATTTGCCAGCACCGACTGTACCACATACAGCAATCTTCATACCTTGGAATGCTTTGAAATTTATATCTTTCAACACTGGGCAAGAGGCGGATGATTCCCAAGAGAAATTTCCATCTTCTATCTCAATTGCTATATCAGAACTACCTTTTGGAATCTTCTCTACAACATTAGACTGCAAATCATCAAGTCGGAGAAAAGATGAAATTCTATCGAGGGAAACCTTGGTCTGAACTATCATTGATATTGTGTCTGGAAGATTATAGATTGGCTCTTGAAGAATCCTAAATGTTGCCAGTGCGGATAAGATCTTTCCAGATTCAAGAGGGATTCCCATGAGAAAACAAGTACCAAAAGTAACTACAGACACGAATGTAGGAGCTCCCCAGAAGACAAAACTGACAATGGCCGAAGTGTAAACAAATTTCTTCAGCCATCCAGTCTCTGATTCCCGAAGCTCAACAATCTTGGACAAAAACTTCATTTCCCATGCCTGAAGCTTGAGAATTCTCATGTTCCTTAATATCTCAGATGTTGCCTTCATCCTTTTATCTTTAGATTTCATCAACTTATCTTGAAAGTTTTCCTGTAATCTTCCCAGTGGATAGTTCAACAGCATAACAACAATAGTTGCAACAAGCGCAGCAATGGATGCAACTCCAAGACTTTTATACAATATGAACAAGGCTAAACCAACTTGGACGATGACCAGCCAAGGATCATGAAGGCACCAGCTAAAATCACCAATTCGCTGAGCATCCACAGCCATAAAGTTGATGATCTCCCCACTGGTGTGTCCCTGCTTTGAATGGCACGATAAGGTCAAGCCCTTGTTGTAGATCATTGCCACAAGCACCACGCGCATCCTTATTCCAATTTGCTGCAACCTAAAGAACCAGTGCCTCTGCGAAAGGCACTCTACAAGCTTTCCAACCAAAAAGGCAGAAGCTAAAAGATATCCCTGATTTTTGAACGCTCCTTGCCCATTTAGGCATTGAACAAATGCATCTATAAGGTATGGTCCAACATAAGAGGCTGCTGTGTGTAACACCGCAAGCAAAGCTGTCAATAAAATTTCTCTCCAAGCTGAGAAGAACAGTGCTTTCACAAGCTTCAAGGTTGTAATGCCACTACCAGCAGCACCACTAGGCGACTCAAGTTTATTTCTGAAGACAGGAAATGCGCCAACTACACTATCCCCACTATCAAGTTGAGGAACATCCTCAAGGTCCAGTGTTTTCTTGTTGCCTTCGGCAATCAGAGAACCAACCCAGGAAAAGGTAAGAGAACTAAAAAGACCAGCATTTGAGTAAGGAGTTACAAAATCACCCCCTCTTGACTTGGTTGACTCTAAATTATCAACTGAATCACCATTCAAAAGGGGTTCTTCCAGAAGAGTATTTTCACTATTAATTTTCAGAAACCCCACATAACACAGAAGCAAACCACTGAATACAGAGACTCCATCCCCTACCATATACTGAACTTGTGATGACACATGTCTTCTATAAAGAACAAAGTCCACAAAAAGAGAATAACAAGAAATTGAGAAGTAAAATCCCCACCAAAGTCTTAAACACAGTGGGAACTTTGCTTGAGCCGAACCTAAAAATTGGGTATGCAAATAAACAGAAAGTGCTCCCCAGGAGAGTGATCGAAGAGCTAAATCCAGAAGGGTAACTAGCTCACTATCAGACCAACCATTTTCATACCAATAAAAGTAACTCAACAAACACAAAACAAGATTGAACGATGAAATAACCAAACAACAAAACACAGTTAGTTTGTAGCAAAAGACCCTTTTTTTCTCAACAAACCTCTCTTTAAAACCTCCACCATGGTCACCTTCCCTCACCCAAAGCTTGTTATAAACAAACAACACCAACAAGACAAGTAACAAAACCAAGTGTAACGAACCAGAAAACCCACGAACAAAAAAGGGTTTAAGAATAAAATCAGCACCTGAATACATGAGTGAGAGTGAGTAAGAAGAAAAAATAGCTAAAAGGCTACGAAGTTCTATTTGTCGAGAGGTTTTGTTGAGGTTTTAACGAAACGGGTGTCTAGCAAATTAGTTGGTTACTTCCAATACGTAGGGATTATTCTATATATACGAAAATCAGGAAGAACAAGTCAAAGATGCAATCTTTATCGCGAGGAAACGTGCAGCGCAAGCCTAACCAAGAAAGACGGAGATGACTAAGAACAATAAACGGCAAGTGAAAGTGAGACAAAAGGTTGACAGATTGGGAGTTTTTTCCAGGAAAAAAGTGGAAATAAATTTGTCCTTTTAGAACAAAAAAAGATTTACGGTAATCAAAAACAGAAAGATGACATGTTATTCTGGTTTCTTAAGACCCCTTTTTACCCTTCTCAATCTCTTTGTTTGCGAATGATGATCTAAGCTTGCTTTTGCCTTTTATCCTGTGAGAAATAACCCTTTGTTTTGTTTCTAATTAGGATAAACGTTCGCTCTACAGCCTCTTGGTTAGCTATTTGTGAAGATCACGGATTCCTATCTAAGAAGTCATTGGGTACCATAATTTACCTCATTCATAGATGTGGGAACACTTAGAGTGAGTGAAATCACCTTTTCGTACCAGAGGATGAACATTGGCTCAATTTTATTGTTACTGAATTAAATTTTTTTAATATTTTTTTTATTATAAATCCAAATCAAACTGAACTTCAATTCAAATTTTTATTTATTTTATTATTTAATTTTTAAATTAAAAATTTTAATTTTTTCAAATCAAATTAAATTAAATATTTTTTAAATTTAAAATTTTTAAATCATATCAAATTTATTAGTTTTATTCAATTTTGTAATTATATATAATGTCAATTAAGCAACAATTATTGATAGAAAGTAAGTACTTATTGGATGCTAAATTAAAACTCTACTATTAAATTTAGAAAAGGGAATGAATAAATAAATAAATTGATAATTTATTTTTTTTATTAGAGATAAAATATTCTGATCAAATTTCATAAATGTTTATGTATATTAAATATAATATTAAAAATTTAGGTTATATATCATATACTTATTACAAAAAAAGAAAGGGAAGTGAAAATACAAGTTTATCCCTTCCTTTTAATTTTAATAATTCAAAGATAAATATTATTTTTTAAAATTTACATGAACATAAATATTATTTTTTTAAAAATTTATTGAAAATAAATATAAAAATGAATCTAAAAATTAAAAATAATAAAATAAATTTTTATTTAATATAAATTAGTATATAAAATAAGTTTATTAATTATAATTAGTGTATTATTTTATATTTTTATTTATCAAAAATAAATATAAAAATTAATCTAACAAATAAAAATAATAAAATAAATTTTTGTTTAATATTGAAATTCCTTGAACCGCTGGCAACATGTGCGATTTATAGTGGTTCGACCAAACTCTTGCCTACGTCCACTTTCTCCTAAGTCTTAACTTAGGGTTCCACTAGAATCACAATCAATTTACAAAAGGATTCCCAAATGAATCCAATACTCCAGTGTTTTCAAGGCTTACACTCTAACCTTTACAATATTGATCTCACAATCAACTCAAATACAAATTAATCCCAATGGATTAATCACACACCAATCCGACAAAGATAAACCTAATCTCTAGGTTGTAGGATTACAAACAATAAAGCAAATGAAGAAACAAGCTTAAACTTACTTGTGAGAGATGAATATAGCTCAAACACGAATGCTCTGCAAGTGTATTTTCGTTAGGAGAAAAAGTATGAAAGTTATTGTACAAAAACTAACCGTTTCTCAAACTTAAAACCTAATTTTATAAGTCGTGTACGGTCATACCAGACATGTATGCCCGTACGGATTCAAAACTATTCGTTAGAAAATGAGGGGGAACTGTGGTACAGCCGTACCATCACTTGGTACGCCCGTACCAACCCAAGTTTTCTGACAAACTGTCACACCCTAACTCGGTGTATACTATGTTTTCTTATAGTTTAAGACTTTATTTATATGGTTTGTTGCCTTAATTTATGCATGTATTGAAGGCTGAAATGTAAATATTTTGCATGGTTTATGATGAGTCCCGTAAGGTCTCTAAAAGGATGAAGCAAGGAAGGTAGAAGTAAAACAAAAAGTAAAGTAACAATTGACCAAATGAATAGTACTACATACCAAATAAATAGTGCATTGCCTTACATGTTTTGATATCATGGTTGTGTAATATATATGGGATGGATTCATGTGTACTTATGCTTCATGAATCATGTGCAACTATGGTAAATGTTATGAATGGATTGGAATGTTTTAATGTACTAAAATACTTGAATGATTATGGCTTCTTAATACTAAATGAAGGTAAAATGGAAATGTTACAGCTTTACCTCATGAAGTGCATACCTCCCCTTCAGGTATCGATAAGGGCAAAGCGATAGCAGGTTTGTGCTATTCATCTTATGACCCCGCATAGGGTCTTACAATGATGATTTCTCACTTCATTGCTTATTATAGCAATGTAGTTGTGAGAGTAGCACATCCCGGACGCTGGGAATGCTGCACGCTGTCCTGCATGAAATGCCGCGGTGCTTGCCCTCACGAATATTGACCCCTGAGTTACTACAGGAACTAGATAGATCGCGTCGAGAAAATGGAGTCGCCACCCGGCTAATCTAGTCAACTCAATTGAGCAACTAAACAAGCCAGGAAAATGTAAACCCGAGCCTTCCTGCTGAGGGAAAGCAGCCCGAAGTTCTTCAGAGAACGGGTTCGGCATTTCGATTTTATTCGTATT
>CANYBF010814314.1:0-11607 GCA_948192965.1 Dalechampia spathulata
AACCTAAGTTTTATTTCCTAGTTTTCAAAGTTAATTCAATTGGATTAATAGAAACAAACTAGGTGGCGACTCCACAATCCACGCTTGCTTTTTCAAAAGTTAAAACACGTAAAAGCACGGAAACGGATACGGCAGCTCACACCTAGCAACTAAACTCTCACCATACTCAACAAGTAACACATTATTTTTATTATCTTCTGACTTAAAATCATTATAATCGGTCAAAGGAGGCATTTAATCCTTGGATTCAAAGACTACTTCCTTATTCGCTATAGTAAATATAAGTCTTTTATTAGGATATTAAGATGCAGTATGTCCTTTTCCCAAGCATTTAAAGTACTTAATTTCTCTACTAGGAGTTAAAGGATTAGGGTTACCTCTACGTTCTTTAGATATTATTTGAGTAGCTTCTTTTCCTTCATAGGCCGAACCTATTCCTTGAGGTAGTGAGCTTTTAATTTCTTTCTTTTCATCCCTTTTATTCCATTTAGAACTCTAAGTGCTACTAGAGCTCCCTTGGAACTTACTGGTAGTCCTGTCCTTCCTTTATTTTCAATCTTCATTGTCATGTCAAGCATCTTTTCAAATATTTCATACTTGTAGAGTTCTATAGCATTAGTAATTTCTTTATTTAAAGTACCAAGAAATTGAGCCATGGTGACCTCTTTATCCTCCTCAATGTTGGCCTTAACCATGCATATCTCCATCTTTTTATGGTAGTCTTTTACACTCCTTCCCTCTTTTCTACTAATCTATGCAACTTTTGGTGTAGTTCCCTAAAGTAGTGAGTAGAAACAAACCTTTGATGTATAGCCTGATTCATGGCCTCCCAAGTTAGGATAGGCTAAATGCCCTTCTTCCTCTTGTTAGCATTGAGTTGATCCTACCAAAACATGGCATTGCTAATGAATTCAACTCCTACTAACTTTACCTTCTTCTCTTCTGAGTAGTTTTGGCATTCAAAGATCATCTTCACTTTCCTCTCCCATTCATGGTATTCTTCAGCATTGTTTTTTCCCTTGAACTCAGGCATTTACATCTTAATGGTTCCCAAGTTCCCATCTATTTATCTATTAGTTATGGTTTCTCTTTCTTCCTCTTCTTTGATATATTATAATGGAAACCCTCTATCACCACTCCTAACTCCCCTGATAAGTTGGAATCTTCTATCACTTCCCCTTAGAAAGTTTTATGTTAAAGTGCGCATGTCCTCCTTTGTTGCACTTGCGCTTTGATTTGATTTTATTTCTTATAGCTCTTCAATGATAAACTTCTAAAACTTCTCCATCTATCCATTGATTACTTCCATGAAGAGTTTCATATGGGGATCTATTATTAGCACCTCCTCTTATTAACTGATATGCTTACTAGAACTCATTATGGTAAAGAAATAAAAAGACTAATGTAAATGTTAGAAGAATTCACTCCTTCATGTGTTTACTCTCTTTTTGGCTTTTTCCACTTAAGTAATAGTCACTCATTTATGCCTTTTATCACTCTTTGCAATTCTTCTAATTGAATTTAAGAATCAAGGCACATAAATTAATGTAAAAGAAACATTTAAAAAGCAAAGGATTAACTTAAACAATAAAGTAAAACTCAAGTTCTAGAAAGAAGACACTAGATAATTTTGATGGTAGCACAAGAACAAGAATGTGTACTACTTGATTAAAATAATTTGAGTGTAGACATAAGTAAATAACACTCTAATAATGTTAAAGAGGTAAAAGCTTAGCTAAACAAAGAAATAAGAAAACTAGAAGTAAGTAAAGACAATTCGGTTAAGATGTATGAATTTAATTCACTCCAAAGTAAATTAAATATTGAACATGTAATTAATCTACAAAGCCAAGCAAGCAACAAAAAACTATTATATTTATTCAAGCCAATTAGAAAATTATGCCAATTCAATTTGCTTTAAGCTCTAATCATGAACAAGTGTGTGTGTAAGAGATGGTTTTTAATTTGAGATAACAATCAAGGAGTCTAAATATTTTAAGACTCTTTACTATTTCATAAAAAAGTGTCCTAGTTGGTTTAGAACTCTTCACAAAAGGTGTTCTAGTTGGTCTAGGACTCTTTATAAAAGGTGTCTCAATTGGTTTAGGACTCTTCACTATTTCACAAAAAGGTGTCCAAGTTGGTACCAAAGGATACGGAACCCAATGAAAAGGATGTCACAAACCCACACACACAATAATATATAGCTTTAATAGTAGTTTAAACTCCTACCCTACTAAACCCTCAAACTAAATAGTAAGGAAACATAAATAATGATGTTATGGAAAAAGAGAAATGCCATAATTAGATTGATAAGTTTACCTAAATTCCTAGTGCAATTTGAATAAAGCAAATCCTCACTCTCACTCTGATTTTAGAACATGCAAAAAGCATGAAGAAAATGATATTTGTATTGATTGATTGAATGAAAAAAAGCTTATAAAAACACATATTTATAGTAGTATCTAATCCTAGTCTTACAAGGATTTGGAAAGTCTAATTCAAGGAGGATTTGGTTATCCTACTCTTAATATAACTTTGAAAATAAATAAAATTAAATTATAATTACATGGAAATTCATGTAAACAAAATAGGCTAGAAATTTGGTTTAATAACTATTCCTTATTGGGTTTTAAAGAGGCTTAACTTATGGCCCAACATGTCTTACTCCTTGATAGGCTTATAAAATAAGGCTATGGCTTTTATAATAAGACCCAAATGGCATATTTTAGGCTTTATGCTTCTCCATACATGCCTCAAGCATAGTTATGGCCTTAGGTGGCCCTTTAAGGTCTAGATAACACTTATGTAAAGCCTACTCTTGAAGCTCTATTGTGATTTATTCTTAAATAAATACATTTATGGTTGCTTTTATACTTATTTGCACGTGACCTTGTGACCAAACCACTTGGAAAAGCTAGTGGTTCTTCCTTTTTATTCCTTATGCTCTCTTAAATACCATTTGCATATTGTAGCTCCGTATCACAACTTAGGAACAAGAAGCAAATATGAGACAATAGTACCCCTAATAATTCATATACTAGTAACATTTAAATTTTGATATGAAATTTCTTTAGGGTGAGAGTTATTAGGATCAATAGTTTATTTATTTACTTATTATTATTTATTTATTTATAAGCACTAGAATAAATATAGTTAATAATTTTAATTCAATTATACATATTTCATAATAACTTAATTAAAAAGTTGATAATGATATAGGATAGAGTAGTGATGAATGTTATTGTGAGTTAAATAAAATTTTATTTACAAGTTATGTATGAACATATAAGTTACCATAAAATTTAGTGAGCAAGCAAGATGGAATTACTTTGAAAGATTAAGATTATATATGTAAATTGCTTGAATTAATGTAATGAATTTATAATAAATATTAACTAATTGTATTAATATATATATATATATATATATATATATATTAGTAAATAGTTTAAGGAAGGGATAAAAGTTACTGCATTAAGAAGGTTTAGTGAGTGGAGTAACTTAAAATCATTAAAGCGGTGGACTAAAAGAAGAATAATTAATTGAGGCCCTATAAGTGTATACACTTATGTATGAGAGTTTATGACTTGACTTAGTTTGTTTTGTCTAAATTTTAAGAACTTATACACTTGAGTTTGGTGAGAGTGAATGGTATAAGAGTCATAAAAAAGGGTAGTATTTTATGAGTTAGTTATTCATCAAGTGATTTATTATGGAGAAGGGCATGTAATTCTATTGAAACATAAGTAAGTTGAAGTTTTATATATTTATTGTGGAAGTGATTGACATGTATGTGTATGATATTATGGAGAAGCCTCGCGAGGCTATATATGCATGTGATGCATGGCAAGAAATTTACTTATCGTATATGTATTGTTATGTGTTAATGTTGACATGTAAATAGGATTGAAATTAAAGGGTTTATTAAATAGCCTATGTATTATTAATTATCTTATATGTAACATGATTAAAATAAATTAAATTAAGTATTTGATGTTATATATGAGTATGTATTTCCTTACAAAAGATCATTTTGAATTTGACAATAGTGTGCAAATTAATTGGTGTAAAAGGGCTATCTCTTATTTCATCAATCAATACATATGTACATGCATATGTTGGCGTATGACTGCTAAACATATAACTGAGAAATGGAAATGATTAACTCTTATAATTATAATTGATTGAATGGGGTGAATGGGAGGAATTTATAGAATTCAATATTGAATTATCTTACTTGGTATAGAGAATTATGCGCATATAACCTTTCCAAGGTGGAACTAAATGATGTGTTTTTGTATAGATAGAAGCAAGAAACTTGGATCTTCTAAGTGCACATTAAGATTAAAAGTTATTAGACTATAACCTCTCCAAACCAATAGTGGCCTAAACATAATGAATGAATTGACTTGCGTAGGATTAATGGTATTGAATTAAACTGCTAAAGACTTGACCTTAAGCAACCCCTAGAATTATGCATGTGGATAAGTACCTAAACTAGTCACATACCTTAAACTTAATGTATTTTATGTGTGCAATAACAACTGATCATAAGCTAAAAATGTATCAAACCAAAGGATATTAATTTATAATCAAATTATTAGAGAACATGTTTGTATATGCGTTAGTAATAAATCTAAGAGAAATAAATATAAAACTCGTCAGCCTTTGGAAGAGGTATGTATAAGATTATTTATCATACCCAAATCTGGTATAACATGGTCCCATAGGATAGTTAATAATCCTCTAAGAAAGGAAATCATTAATTATTCTATAAAGGATCTATACAATTTTTTTTTATTTTGATCATATTAAATAATAAGTAACTATAATTTGATGAAGCATGTACACATGAATAATATCAATACACAATAGTTTGCATCCCTTATATCTTATACATATATCATATCTTGGTCATGCATACTCATATCATCATCCATTATATTAGATATGTGTATTTAATTTTACATGATAAGGTGGTATTGATAATACACACAACAAAAGTGCATAACATAAATATTACTGTTGTTAAGGTTAATATAATAAGTTTCATATACAAGGATCCCATAGAATATGTTACATTTGTCCCAAACTACTTTGAGAGTGAGATTCTTCAAAGTCATAGCCTCCCCTGACTATAGATTGGTCAGTCTAAACTCTCGCCCGAAGGTCCTGGTCTTACGTTTATTAAATGATAAACGTGTGTATAAAACTCAGTGATGCTATAAATGAGTAAATGACATGAGAATGTATCATAATTATCATATTAAAGTCAAATCACCGTAACCCAACAGCTAGTATAACTCTATCATATCATGTCATTTCACATCACTTGTTAGCTGTTATAAGCAATGTATATCACATACTATGTAAAGATAGGAACAAATACTATAAAAGAATCCACTATAACTTCTCTTGTATTAAATACTATATTGTACATCATTACTCTATGTGCATCTCTATATAAAGACAATCATAGTGCATTCATCAATTCATCTATTATACTTTCATGATATATGAATGATAATGTATGTTTGTGAAAATCCATTCATGCTTAGCATTCTCCCTCTAATTTTCCTATAATATTTCATTTCTTTTCTATATGATTGTGCACAATTTTCTACTAGGTCTTGTATATATTGGTACTCATCTCTCGTAGGAGGGCATTATATCTGTATGGTTTAGTGAACTCATTTTCTTTCCTGTATATACCGATACTTATCTTCCGTAAGAGGGCATTATAATTGTATGATTCCATTGAGGGAATCAATAATAACTGTACAACCAAGTACGTTATCAATGAACATTCCTTTGTATATCACTTTCAATTCCCCTTTATATCCTCTATATGATATGTCATGAAAATGCCTGTATGTATGAATTATTCACAACATGATGCATACATGATGCTTTAATGATCATATGCAATGATGATCATATGATACCATTAATGATATAAACTGTTTATATTAATATCATAAGCGTATGAGTTAGAAATCACTATTTCAAGACCCTATATGAGGTCATGAAGTTAATAGCATAAACCTGCTATCGCTTTACCCTTATTGATACTTGAAGGAGAAGTATGAACTTCATGAGTTAAACCTGTAGCATTTCCATTTTACATTCATTTAGTAAAGTTATTCATGTATTGTACTAGACTTAACATATTTAAGAATCCATAGTCGTTCATGACAAGTAACCACCATTAAACTTTCATTAATTATAGGCATATAAGCATAATTCCATCTTACAACATTTCACACTTCATAATTAAGGGTCATACAGGCCTTTTGGTCAACTTAAGTCCTTGCATCTTCATACCATGCATTAAGTGTATTTGTACATCATTGACTTCTATTTTCATATATGGTTTTAGGAGTGTAGAATGTCCATTCATTAAGGTGCTATAATATACAAGTCAAGTTACAATTCATTTAACAAGGTATACTATGGATGCATTTACACAATTCATCTTAATCATTTTACCATATAATTTTATCATTATACCTTATATACATACTTATTCAAGTTTTTAACATGCAAATCCACACTTAATAACATGTTTCATTCATTTTTAAGTTTCCTAAAGTCATGTATAAGTTTCATAAGTCATGCACTAAGTTTCCCCATCAAAATCCACTCAAAATAAGCCTTAAAAGTCCACAAGAGTCATGTAAAACTCCACAAGAGTCCTGTAGGATTTGACCCTTACTAAATAACCTTGTCTTGATCATATACAATCTACACAAGTTGTGTAAGACTCGTCCTCTCTCCAAAACACCCAGTTTCACCATTTTTCAGCACCCAAAACACACCCTAATGGTTCCTAAAGCTTCTTAACCTAATCCCATGACCAAAACACCTTAAAATCACTTTCAAAACTTGCCAAAATCATCAATGAAACATAATTTAAAGTCCAATCATGCATCAAATACAATTCAACATAAGTTTTATTTCATTTAACTCCACCCAAGCATAAATAAGATTAAAAATGATTACAACATTCATGGATATGCATGATTTCATTCTTCTTAGACTTTATACACTTACAAGTATCACCCATAATAATATTACCTTTATAAGTGTGTTCTAGATGTTAAGAGTAGATGTAACATACAAGGTATATAGAAAAGGAAAAAGATATGTAGAAAATGTATAGAACATATAAACAACATAAAAATTGAATTTTCCATGAAATTCTACCTTGAAAGATGGTTTTTCTCTAAATTAAGATGTAAGGAAGAAGGAGAAGAGAAAGAAGTAGTATGTTGGAAGGAAAAAGGATGAAGAAAATTTTTTTTGCATCTCATTCGATCATTACGATTCAATTGTTGACTTAAGTATAAGAAGGACCATTCATAGGGTGACATTTGTCAAGCTATGGTTAATCACTTAACCAATTTGTTTCCTTCTTCTTAAATTATCATTTTAACATCATATAAGTCATGCTTCCATAAAAATAAACTTACCATTCATCATAATGTTATGGACATAAACCATATATAATATGGTTTCCAATATTACCCTTGACTTTTACTGAAATGCCATTTGTATCCTAGCTTACAAATTTTACATACCATTGCTTCTAACTTTACTTTAACTTATATTTATACATTTTAAACTATACTTTATCATATAATATCATGCTAAACATGCTAATGCTTCACTTAACACACAAATTTCATTATAGATCTTCATTCAAAGCATTCAACAATAGCATACCAAATTCATAACTTTAGTGCATATTCATTACTTTAATTATCTTTTCACTTTCTTTTCATTTCTTTCTCTATAAACTCCATATCATGTGGAATTTCTTTGATCTATAAAATATTTCATTTCATATTCATCATATCAAAGCATTCATGCATTTAAGTCATTAATCAACCATTCACTATAATGTATGCATAAAATGCACTCATACAAAGATGCTCTTTATCTGGATGTGACAACTCTCTCCTCCTAAAAAAAATTTTAACCCAAAATTCTAATCTAGATTTATAGGAAACAAATGAGGGTATTGCTATCTTATTACTGATTCTCGTTCCTAAGTAGCATCCTATCCTACATGATGATTCCATAATACTTTTACCAAGGGAATCTACTTATTTCTTAACTGTCTAACTTCTCTAGCCAATATCTTTATCGGTGCTTCTCTATAAGATAGATCAAGTTGTATCTTGATAGACTCAACAGATATAATATGAGATGGATTCAATCTATATCTTCTTAACATCAATACATGAAACACATTGTGGATCCTATCCAATTTTGGAGGCAAAACTAATCTGTAAGCCAATGGTCCAACTCTTTCTAAGATCTCATAAGGCCCAATGAAATGAGGACTCAATTTACCTTTCTGCCCAAATCTCATAATTCTTTTCCATGGAGACACTTTTAAGAATACCTTATCCCTGACATTATATTCTATATCCCTTCTTTTTGAATCTCCATAAGACTTCAATCTATTAGATGCTGCTTTCAATTGGTTTTTAATCAACTTCACATGTTCTTCAGCCATTTTACACTAATTCAGGTTCTACTAATCTTCTTTCTCTAACTTCATCCTAGTGTAAAGGAGTTCCATATCTTCTAAAGTATAAAGCGTCATAAGGAGCCATATTTATACAAGACTTGTAGCTATTATTATAAGAAAATTTAATCAATAGGAAATATTTATCCCAGCTACCTTCCCACTCTAATACACAAGCCCTCAATATGTCTTCTAAAATCTGAATAACTCTTTCTAACTGACCATTTATCTGAGGATAAGAAGTAGTACTAAAGTTTACCTTAGTACTTAATACCTTCTGAAAACTCTCCAAGAAACATTATGTGAATCGGGGAACTCTATCCAATATAATAGATGTTAGAACCCCATGTAACCATACAATTGCATCAATATACAACTTTGTTAATCTCTCTAAACTAAAATCCATGCTTACCTGTATGAAATATGTTGTCTTTGTCAGTCTGTCTACTATAACCCATACAGCATCATGCTTAGCCCATGTTAAAGGTAAACTCATTACAAAATCCATCATTACGTGATCCCATTTCCACTCTGGTATAAGCAAAGGATTAAGCAATCCTGTAGGTACTTGGTGTTTTGCATTCACCCATTGACATACTAAGCATCAAGCCACATATTATGCTATGTCTTTATTCATACCAACCACCAATATTGTTGCTTCAAATCCTGATAAATCTTTACACTCCTAGGGTGGTATGAATACTTTAAACTATAGGCTTCCTCCAAAATTTTCTTCTTCATATCTTCATTAGTTAGTATGCATAGTCGTGTATCATGCTTTAACATACCATCTTTAGCCAATGTGAAGAAAGTGGTATTACCAGCTTGCACTTTTTGTAATTACTTTTGATATTCATCATCATGTACTACACACTCTTTAATCTTATCTGTCAAATCTATTTTACTTATAATTGTAATTCAGCTAAGATATAATCTAGTTGCATTTTCAGTATAACATTTAGTCATAGAATCTCTTGCACTAGCATCATTGGTGATTATTACAATGTAGTAAATATCTTTCAACTCAAAGCATTAGCCACTAAGTTAGCCTTTTTTGGATGGTAGTCTATCACGCAATCATAGTCCTTAATTAGCTCCATCCATCATCTTTGTCTTAAATTTAGTTCCTTATATGTTCCTAGATACTTCAGGCCCTTATAATCTATATAAATGTAGCATTTGTCACCATATAAATAATGTCACTAGATCTTCAAAGTAAACACAATTGCAGCCAACTCTAGGTAATGGGTAGGGTAATTCTTCTCATGCAGCTTCAATTATATCAAAGCATAAGCAATCACCTTTTGTTATTGCATCAATACATAACCTAACCCATTTAATGAAGCATCACTGTATATTACATAATCTTTTTCAGGCATTAGTAAAGTCAACACTGGAGCCTATATCAAACATTCTTTCAAATGATTAAAACTCTTTTGACATCTATCTATCCACTCAAATGGAATATTCTTCCTTAGGAGTGTAGTAAGTGATGTAGTAATCATTGAGAACCCTTTAATAAATCTTCAATAGTAACTAGCAAAACCCAAGAAAATACAAACTTCACTAACATTTCTTTGAGTCTGCTAATTAACCATTGCTTT
This sequence comes from Dalechampia spathulata, assembly GCA_948192965.1. Lineage (NCBI taxonomy): Eukaryota > Viridiplantae > Streptophyta > Magnoliopsida > Malpighiales > Euphorbiaceae > Dalechampia > Dalechampia spathulata. The sequence continues at coordinate 10,144 of CANYBF010814314.1, forward strand.
AATCTTACTGGGATCAACTTCGAGACCTTTTTCTAAAATCACATGCCTAAGAAATGTCACTTGTTCCAACCAAAAGTCATATTTTGACATTTTTTATATAGTTATTTTTCTCGCATCTTCTATAATACAATCCTTAAATGTTCATCATGCTCCTCTCGACTCCTCGAATAAACCAATATATCATCAATAAACATAACCATAAATTGATATAGGTACTCTTTAAATACATTGTTCATTAGCACCATAAATGTTGCTGGTGCATTAGTTAAATCGACAGGTATCACCAAAAACTCATAATGACCATAACGAGCCTGAAAAGCTATCTTTAGAATACTACCCTCCTTTACCCAAAGTTGATGGTAACCGACCTCAAATCTATCTTCAAAAATATGGTTTCATCTTTTAACTGATCAAATAAATCATCAATACAAGGTAAAGAATACTTGTTCTTGAATGTTACTTTATTCAGTTGCCTATAATCAATGCATAATCTCATGGTACCATCTTTCTTCTTCATAAATAACACTAGTGCACCCTATGGAGAAACACTCGACCAGATAAAACCCTTGTCTAATAATTCCTGTAAGTGAGTCTTCAACTCTTTCAATTCTATCAGTACCATCCTATAAGGTGTAATAGAAATAGGTTCAATACTTGGCAAATTTTCTCCCGATGGAGTTTATAGAGATATAGCTTGATTTATTTTACAGTGAGGAGCTAGTACAAATTTGGGCCAAGGAAGCCAAACAATTAAGGAATAAACAAATACCACTGGTGAAGGTACTATAGAACCATCATTTGCAGCAGGATGCCACCAGGGAATGATAATCGATTATTAAAGAGCAATATCTGTCACGTCTTCTGGCTGCGTAACATGCTCCCATCAAATGATTACCAATTTCCATTAAGAAAATTAATAATCATCCAACAAGGGATTCCATACATTCTTAATTAGTGCGGAAAATTTTTTTTTAATAACAAATTTATATCATTTAGATCCTTGGGTTTATAAACATTCCTTATTTCATACAAACCATATTTAGCATCATATTTATTCACACATTATTACAAGCTTATAATATATCCATGTTTGATGTACTGCCAAAGTACTTATTTAAAATCTTGCACGATTATAATCTTTAAGAAGTCTATAAGATAAATTACCACACGGAAGTAGATGGTCTTAGTTAAAACATTTAATACAATTCATCAACATATGTGGTTCAAGTAAAATTAATTATATCATCTTTGCATGGATCATAAATTAAGACTGTCTTAAATTTATTTAACAGAAGAATTCATATGTACATGACTTTATCATTTAAATCATGGATTATGCGATATGTCAATATCAAACTTCATGAATAATGCATATAACTGAGAATGCATTCATGCTATGCATTCTCCCTCTTTTTCTTTGAATCACGTTATTCATATGCGCATTCTCTGGGCTTATATCATCAC
>CANYBF010814544.1:0-24999 GCA_948192965.1 Dalechampia spathulata
TTACCAAAAGGGTATTATATATAAAAATATAACTTATTTGAGAATGAAAAATAATTAAAAAATTAGTAGTAATAAGTCATTTTAAATAGCTTTTGATGTAAAAGCTATTTCTAATAGCTTTTTCAAACGCTATTTTAAAAGTCATTTGAAAATCTAAAAGCTCTTTTAGAAGCTAATACCAAACACCTAAAAAATACTAAAAGCTATCTTAAAATCTAAAACCTAATTTAAAAGCTAATATAAAATCTTTACCAAACACACACTAAATGCTAATAATTAAATATTTTGGATCATAAAAAATAATTGTTATTTACTTTTAATCAATTTGAGTTTAATTTATTAATTATTGAATTAAGTTTATATAATTAAATTTAATAAATATAAATTATAAAATAAATTATTTATTAGTTTTTTAAAAATAAAATATTTGTAAGTAACATTATAATATGATATTTTATAAAATTTTATGATTTTATGTTATTATTATTTAAATTAATTTTTAATTGATAGATAATTATTAATTAATTAAATTTAAAACTTTTTTGGATATAACTTATCATGTTGTTAGGATCCTAATCCCTATTTAATGCCTTTCACAGCTCGAGAGAACTGCAATAATCAATACTAATATTAATTATACAAAGATTAATCAAATTGGTGGGTGGCTATCTTGATCTGAACCTGTTTTAATGGCGTCGCACCTTTCTGTCAGTTCAAGTTAATGGCCCTCCAGCTTCTTCAGGAACACCATCAATGCATCCTGACACGGTGATGCTTGTTAGAAACCTACCAGGTCAATAGAAATTTACTCATCGTCAAGGAAATGGATCATCCACTGCCTGGAATATGATCACAGATGCTTCATGTTCAAGACCCAAATGCCACGGTTTTTCAAGATTATTCTTCACGGTACCATTCGTCATGGAAAACTTGTAAGTATTTCTCTCTTTTTGCTACGATCTTTGCTTTTTCCTTCATGAATCACTGATTCGTTTGATTTAAGCTGGAAATTTGTGAACACATCCGATACAGTTGCTTGTAATGGAAGATTTCCTTGATGTTCATCCTTTTTTTAAATGCATCAGGGTATTCCAAGGAGATTTGTGAGACTCTATGGACATGAACTGTCAAATGTGATTGTCCTGAAAGTTCCTGATGGTACAAAATGGCAAGTGGAGCTTGTCAAACTTGGTGGTGAGATTTGGTTGCAAAATGGCTTGCAAGATTTTATGAATTATTACTCCCTGACCCATGGAATTGTCCTGGTATTTGAGTACAATCAAGCAAATCGTGATTTTAATGTAATCATATTCGACAAAAGTGCTACAGAAATAGGCTACCCATTTGGTTTTACCAATGAGGATAACCATGAACCTAATTCTCAAAGTGATATTCGTGTTGAAAACTTGAATAACTTCACGCCTCATCAGGAAATGAAAAAGAGATCACCATCAGAATTCTCTCATCCTGACAAGAAAATAAAGCTCGAAAATCCCTCAGGAAGACCTCAAGGTAAAAGCCACTCCTGCCTGACAAAATTCGGAAGAAGTTGAATTGGGTGATTTGGTTTCTCACTCGGGGACTTTACTTTTGTAGCCAAGAAAGGAGCAACCACTACATTCAAATCTGAAAATCCTACTTTCATGATTGCAATGCAGCCAACACATATTCATTCCGGAAAACTAGTAAGCATTCAGAATCTTGCGGTTATCATAACTGGATTTGATGCATAATATAATCGAGTTTTTACGATTTTTTTCTTCCTTTTCTTTCTATTTGCGTAGGCTATACCTGCAAGATTTTTCAAGGAATATATCAACAAGCAACATGGTTTTGCCACCCTTGAAACCACCGGGCGGAAAACCTGGCCTGTCGCTTACTGTTATTCTGCACAAAATGGAAAATCATTGGCCACAATAGGCAACGGTTGGAAGAAATTTGCAGAAGAAAATCGTTTGGATGTTGGAGATGTTTGTGTCTTTGAACTCCTCAGTCGTACAAAAAATACATTCACAGTCGTCATTTTCCGACATTGCAAAGATGCTAATACCAATCCAGTACTTGGTCAGTTACAAATTTCTGAAACTTAGATGATTTCATTTCCTTCTTCAGGTTATGATTCGACTCAGAAATATACGAGCCACCATGCTTTTCTGTTGATCTGTTGCAGAAAATAGCAAGCACTTGATAACAGAAAACAGTAGTAGCAACAGGAAACTTATTCCAGGGAATTCAAGTTCAAGTGTGCCAGAAAACGTTCAAGCTGCCACGAAATTTGCTTCATTGAATCCGTTCTTCAAAGTGAATATGCGACCTAGCTATCTGAAGAATGGCAGCTTGGTAGGATTTTCATCCATATCCACAAATAATAATATACTGATTAAGACATGCATGATTAAACTGATAAAATCTGCTGCTGATATTGAACTATTATTTCTAAGCAGTCGATACGAAGGGAGTTCGTCAGGAAATGTACCAAGGGAAGCATCGTATGTACCAAGAGAAGCATTGTAACGCTGCAGGTTGAAAGCAGACAGTGGCCTGTAAAACTAATAACCTGTTCTTCTGGAGGTTGGTTTTCTGCAGGATGGTCTTTATTTGCAACGGAAAATTCTTTACAACTTGGAGATATTTGCATCTTTGAGTTAATAAATGGTGAAACTTTGCTGCTAAAAGTTCATATTTTCAGAAATGTTTGAGTAGATTGTTCATCATTCTCACCTTGGGTTTGTATTTTTCCATGTTCCTATCCTGGAAAACAAGACCTTCAGAATCATGCTAGAGCCGTTGAATAGTATTATGAAGTTATTTTGCTGAACTTGAAAAGCTTGGCAGACAAGTTAAATACAAGTGTACTTGCATGATCCGATATGTTATTTGTTCACATTAGCACTATTGCCATTAATTAACAAATAATTCGATCATTTTGATCAAGGCACAATTGGATTCGATTTGACACCCCGGAAAGAATTCATTTATTAAGTTTAACTCTATCTAGTAGTTAAGACCAAAATCTCTTTTGGAAAATGAGCAAGCATGGGAAACCTACAGGTTCACTTCAACGAAAGCCGTGGCTTTTTAGTTAACCCATTAATATGCTAATTATACACAATTAATTACAGTGGAAACCTGCCTGATTTGATTCAATTATGATAATTAACTTCTTAATTAGTCTTTGTGACGGTTCAAAGTTCATGGTCATTCACATCATGCCCCTCCGGCTTCTTCAGGCTGTACCATCCATACATTGCTATTATATAATATATATATATCAAACCCCTTCTCAAGGATAGCCATTGTTACCATTCTTCAGGATATGGATCATTGCATGGAAAAAGATGACAGATGCTTCATTTTTAAGCCAAAAATACCACGTTTTTTCAAGATAATTCTTCATCATACCATTACTGAAGGACAGCTTGTTAGTATTTTTCTTCTTTTTATTTTTCTTTTGCTTTTCTTCAACATCATACGTTCATGAACCATCCATATTTTATAGCCAGGACTAATAAATGTTCACCAGGATTTGATTTTGATTATTTCTTGTGCATCAGATAATTCCAAGGAGATTTGCGAGACTTTATGGACATGAATTGTCAAGTGTGGTCGTCCTGAAAGTTCCTAGTGGTACGAAATGGCAAGTGGAGCTCGTCAAACTTGATGGCGACTTTTGGTTGCGGACTGGCTTGCAGGAATTCATCAAGTATTACTCCCTGGCAACGGGGTCTTTCTTGGTATTTGAATACGATCAAACAAATCAATATTTCAATGTAATTATCTTTGGTATAAGTGCTACAGAAATAAACTATCCTTATGGTTTACCTAATGGAGATATGAATATAGACAATCCGAACCTTGAAGAAACTCAAAGTGGCATTTCTGTTCAAATCTTGGATCACTCCACACCTTCACAGGAAACGAAAAGGAGATCACCATCGCTGTTCTCTGGGCCTGATAGGAAAGTTAAGCTTAAAAATTTCACACAAAAACCTGAAGGTAAATGTGCCTTTTGCCTGATGAAATTATGAAGAACTCAACTTGGATTGTGTGATTACCTTTCTTTCTTGATTATGCAGCAAAGAAAAGAGGTGTTAAGGAACGGGCACAAGACGAGATGATGATCCGTATCGAACCATTAACTTCCGAAGAAAAAGCTAAAGCGCTTGAGCGAGCAGCTTCTGAATTTAAACCTAAAAATCCTTCCTTCATGATCGCAATGCAGCCATCTTATCTCTATGGTGGGAAAGCGGTAATATAGCAGTGTAATTTGTGTAGTTTCTTGGAATTCAGATTTAGTTTGGTCGAATCAATCAAGTTAAGATTAAAGAATTATTTTTGCAGCCAATTCAAGCAAGCTTCGCCCAGGAATATTTCAACAACAAACGTGGCAAGGCCATCCTTACTTCCGTGGGTGGGAAAACCTGGCCTGTTTCTTACTCAATCAGTGCAAGGAAAAGATCAATGCTTAGCGGGTGGAAAAAATTTGTACGAGAAAATCATCTGGACACTGGGGATGTTTGTGCTTTTGAACTCATTAATCGTACTGAAACAACATTGAAAGTTGTCATTTTCCGATATAGTACAGTTTCCAATCGCAATCCATTACCGGGTCAGTTATGGTACCTGGAACCAATGTGTAATTCCATTTCCGGCTCCAGGTTACTGCATGATTCGGAAAAGACAACTTACCATGCTTTTTGGTTTTTTTTTTTTTCCGCAGAAAACGACAAGCAATCGAAACAGGAAGAGAGTTGTAGCACGTGGAAACTTATTCCGAGGAATTCATGTTCAAATGTTGAACCTGCCATCAAATTTAACTCGCCGAATTCTTTCTTCAAAGTGAATATGCAAACTAGAGATATCAAGAAAGGCATCATGATAGGGTCTGCATCCGTATTCTGAAATTCCATTGGTATTGTATACCTGATCGTATCAAAAATTTCAACTCTAATCCGAAAGTGTTTATCAAAAATTGTACATTCACCTTGTAGCATGATCTTAAACCATATATTCCTGCATGATTAAAATAACAAAATCTGTCGCTATATGTCTATATATACATATATATATTCTTTTCTGTCACCCATCATAATAGTCGATAACAAGCCATGATTCTTCTGCAGAGAATACCAACAGATTTTACCAGGGAATCATTAATCAGGAAAGCCGAAGAGAAGCAATTCTGCAGGTTGAAAGCAAACAGTGGCCTGTAAAGCTAATAACTGGACGTTACGGAAATTGGTTTTCCGCAGGATGGACTTCATTTGCAAGGGAAAATTCTTTACTAGTAGGAGATTGTTGCATCTTTGAGTTGATTAATGGTGGAATTGCAACTTTGCTGTTTAATGTCCACATTTTCAGAAATGTTAAGTAGCTTTTCTCCACATTCTGATCTCTGATTTCTTTCTTATTATGTTTCCCATATTGGCAAATTAAACTTTCAGAATGGTGCTGGTTTTTTAAATACGTTAATTTGGACTTATGCCTTGTCGTAAGAGGAGCTGCAGCAGCCTGCAGGCTATGATTTATTCTGATTAGTCAAAGGATTATTCTGATGGCAAGAACCCCGATAGACAAGAAATGCAAAAAATCAACAGGATTTATGAAGATGTATTGACAAATTTTCGAGGAACCTGTGGTTTTCAGCGTTTCCAATGCTTTTCCTTCCATTGCATTGCTTCCGGTAATCACTGGAATCATATCTAGACTTGAAAGATTGCATCAGGATACCGCCAGGATAGTTGAAGACGTTGTAACTGAACATAAACTACCATGGCGGCAACAGAAAATGAAACCGGTATCTCTTGCATGTTTTTTTGAACCTTCCGAACAATGGAAACCTTCAAGTTCCTGTGATCAATAATATCATTAAAGCAATTATTCTGCTCAGAATCTTACCAAGCTAACATACGCAGTTTTAAATCTTGTTATGGAGCTAACTATGTCAATTATGATGCAGAATATATTTATTGGAGGAAGTGATACTTCGGTGAAGACCATAGAATAGGCAATGTCAGAGTTAATGAAGAACCCAGAAGTCAGGCAAGTGTTAGGTGAAAAGGAGTTTGTGATGAAGCAGGGCTTAATGAATTGAAATTCCTGAAGTTGGTTATCAAAGAGACTCTGAGATTGCATCCTGTTTTCCCGATAGTCCCTAGAGAATGTAGGGAAGTGACAAAGGTTAATGGATACGACATTTATCCTAAAACCAAGGTGCTCTTCAATGTCTGGGCTATTGGACGGGATCCTGATGTCTGGCCTGACGCAGAATCTCACTGGGTCTACTAATTCTTGAGCTTTTCCTGGAACAACTAGTCTACCATTTTGACTGTAAAATTCCTGACAGAGTTGCACCAGAGAGTTTCGACATGACCAAGTATTTTAGTATTTGATTGAGAAGAAAAGATGACCTTATGTTCATTTCAGTTCCAGCCTTTCCTTTGCCTTTAAAACAAGCAAACTAAAATGTTTTTCCATTTCTTCTCTTTTGTGGTTGTTATGAAGTACAATAAACTTAATCTTAATTGAGCTAATAATTAGTGTTCTATTCCAAGTTCAATATGTACTCAGAAACTTGTTCTATTCTGAAAGTTTTTCTTTCCAAGAAAGAAATCTGAAATGAGAATGTTCGCTCACATCATTCATTCAGGTTGCCCAGTGGACTTTTCAAGAATTTCTTCCTTATCAGGCTGAGAGTTCAAAATCAGATTTCAGCAGAAACATCAGTTCCAGTTTCATCAAGATAAAGCTGAACCATATCTACATACCGCCATTGGCAAAACAGAATTGTTAGTCTACCCACTACATCACTTTTGTTAAATATGATTATGTTGGAATCATAATTCTTATGGTTGTATTCAAATACCAGGAAGGATCCAGGGGCCAAGGAGTTATAATAACTCAGAAAGTCTTGCAAGCCATTCTGAAACCAAATCTCACAATTAAGCTTGACAAGCTCCACTTGCCATTTTGTACCAGGAACTTTCAGGACAACCTTACTTGACAATTCATTTCCATAAAGTCTTCAGAAATCTTCTTGGAATTCCCTGATAACAAGAACAGAAACATAAGATCATAAGGAGACAAATTTCACTTCCAAGCTTTCCGTCAGGAATGATGCCGGGATGAACAATCTTACAAAAACGTGGGTTTTGGACTGAAACATCAAGCATCTATCATCTCTTTTAGACTTGAAGAGTAACTTTCTGTTGACCCTGTAATTTCCCTGACACAGATCCAAGTTAGGTTGTCTAATCTGGTTAATCTGTATTGCTGGCACCTGAAGAACCAGAGGGGAATGATGTGAATGAACTTAGAACAGGCAGGAAAAGGTAGAACTACATTTTCTTCATAATGTTATCATAATTTGTATGTTATCAGATCCCAGATTTTCATTTTAGTTAAGTATAATTCATTTCAGATCCATAAATGATGGGGGAAAAAACTACCTCTCAATTTTTTGAGAAGAAACAAACATATTTTAAATGAAACATCTAAAAATATAGATCAAAGTTTCCACTTTCAAATAGTAAAGTAATTTCCTATTAATGGTAACTCTGATACTTGTACAAAAGCATCCAATGCTTCCGTGCTACGGCAAAAACAAAAGAAAATTAAGGGTCATGCTTGTCTCTACAAGGCAGCGACAAAAACCTTCATGCCAAACCACTGTAGCTTGAAACCTTCTTGACCGCATCCTCCTCCATTTCCACAAGGCGGCAACAAAAAGTTTCGATATCAGGTGCTTCTTCCTGGAATTTAAACCTGAATTCTTTCCATTGATATTCACTGCTGCCGTCCTCCATCGATGGACTTGGAATTTTCGCCAACACATCAAATCCCTTGCAATCTATGGAGAGAATATATGCATCCTGGACACGCAGCCAGTAATTTAGGGGCTAAAACAAGTGCTGAGATGGCAGGTTATCAAGTAATAGCAAATAATGGACAAAACCAAATACACTAACTCATGCCGGAGCAATTTAGTACCCCTACAGTAACCAAGTGAGGTAGCTTAGCGATGGGGTTTCCCCCATGGATGTGAGGTCTTCAGTTAAATGCTCTGAGGGCATCTTAGAAATGATCATGAGTACGGTTTGAATTGGGTAGTACAGTGCAATACATATAATCCAATATGGTATATGTTATCCATATTTTATCCAATACTCAGATTGAGTTCAGTTTTTAAACTAATCTTCGAACTCAACCGGTCCGGATAATCCTGTGGGTTGGGCACCCATCACTCATAATAACTGTGTGACAACAGATCAAAACACTAATCCTACAGTTCCAACTGTATGTAGCCAACTATTGGCAGTCAAAATGAGAACATCTAAAATTAGTACAGGGTGAGCAACTTCAGTTTATATGCTGTGATCACTTAAAAGGTGCCTGGCTATGGTAATTTAGGATAAAAACCTTTGCAGCTTTCCAATGCAGACTAGAATAATTTCGTGTAACTTTTTTTATTAATAGGCCGACTGTTTATAACATGAAGTAGAACTGTCCATGTGCAAGAAACATGGGTATCTTACTTTTGCATTTGCATTCATGTGCAAGAAACATAACAATATCAGGGCTCGACACCTTGCTTCACTTTGATTAATGCCATCAATTAGCCTGGCAGAAAAAGATGCTGCATGAAACAACATTAAAATGTTATGTCATCATAGGAAAGAAAAAAAGAACAAAAAAAAGGACAACAGAAAATGCATTCTATGTCATCCTGCCCAAGTAATCATCATTTTCATGATGAATCTTACCTAAAGGTTCTGCTTTAGATTTCTCCATATCTTCCAATTCTACTTCATGAGAGCGTCCGTGACCATCAATATACATGCATGTACTGGAAAATGTAATGATGAATTTAGATTCCGGGGCCTTTTCTAAAAGATACTACATTTACCCAGCTGTAACACGTTGATTATAGTAAGTGAAATCTATAAACTCGCCTTGAAATCAGTTTCCCATGAAAATATCAAAGAAAACCTATATTTCTGATATAATCATATTTACTATCATAGATTTCTTCCGGAAAAATGTTATGGGAAAAACCAGTTTTTTCCTTTCCTTATATTGCGTGGAATAGGTAAATTCTAACCAGTGTTTCAGATGATCAAAGAATAGAAAACAAACATGCAGCAACTTTTCTATATATTTTTCCTAATCAATGGACCTAACTTCTATATATGAGGTTGAACTTGCAAGAAGTTCAGAAGACCAAAGACAGGCAGTGTGAGGTTCAACTTTCAAAGCCTCATTAAACTTGGTAATTAGCACAAGATGAATACAATGTGAAGTTTGATACCTCATATTGAACCTATATACACGGTATTTTTCACTTCCATCAACAAGCTGCTTAAGGTTTTCACTTCTTGACGTAGTAATGAGATTAGAAGAACTTAACACACCAGAAACTGTATAACTGAATTCTTTCATCGCTCTCTGTTCAGATAGTATGACATCTTTAACACTTTCAGTGGCCAACTGAGCCTAAAACCAAAAAAACGAAAAATGATATCAATCCTTTCACTCCTTTTCCACCTTTCCTATAAAGGTAGAGCAGAGCCGTAAAAGGACTAAATGCATTTGATCAGGCATGGTAATGTGAACATGTCAAACATAGGTTTAAACTTTTTTACTAATTTCAGACAGATTTAATCTGATCCCTAAATTCATGATATAATTATTATCTAAAGCAGACTACCTATGCTAATGAATTGTATACTTTTAGGACTTCGTATGCTGTTGAAGTATCCAGAATAAAGAGGATTAAGCTAACCAAACTTGATTGGAAGACCCTTAACGTGATGCTAAAGACTCCTTTATGGGATTCGTTATTTAGTCTCGTAATCTTAACCTTCATCTGTTTGACATCCCAACCCCAAAAAAATACAAGTCAAAGGAACATAACCGAATTATTTGATTGCCATTGTATAAAATGATTGCAGTATTATATGCTAAGCAAAAACGGCAAAATCAAATGTCACCTCTAGAGTTTCATGATCACAGGATATGTAAGAAAATGGTCAGACCTTTTCATCTCTAAGAGGGACGACTTCCCCGGTCAGAGCAATTCGTGCTGGTAACTGCATGCGCAAAATAGTTAAGTCAAGCTCATTCTTATTCTATTCAAAGGACAGTTGCTCCCCACTTTAATGTAGATGTTTTACCAAAAGTCATCGATAATAGCTACTTGAGCACTTTGATAGAGGCCCGAGTGATGGAAGCATTTGATTAATTGACAGGAAAAAAGACAGGAAGTCAAATTTTTTGAAACAAACCTTATTCATTGATCTAAGTAAATGTGACAGGGGCCCGGGAAACGGACTTGTAATAGCGACTGAACCACGTTCATCGATGACTGTGTTCTACACAAACAAAGGAAACAAAGCAAATAATATCAAGCATCATCACTACAAAAGCATCCAGAGATAATTTTTTAGGAAGCGAGTACCCAACTTATTTCCATCCCATGATTAGGAAGTCTCCAAAAACAGCTATAGTACATAGTAACCTATAATGTATAGCATGACAATTCAAAGCTACAAGAAAATAATCTAAAAAAGATTCCTTCTCAAGTTAATTCAAGAAACAGGTATTGATAAACAAATTGAATAAATATCAATACCATTACAATGAAAGTGAGAATCTTACCACATTGTGCATGTCCTTTTCTGGTACCCAAATATACGGCCTCCCCTTCTTGAGTATGTATTTAACTTTTGAAGTGTATATATCATCCTTGCTAAAAACAAGTACCAAAAGAAAACCAATAAATAGCTTAATTTCTTCTACCTCGTTCTGAGCATAAACTATCGCAGAATGGAACAGCATAAACATGGGGAATAAAAGCCTTACTTGACAATAAACCATGTCTACTTCTTACTCAGACTATACAAGGTTGAATGACCGTATGATGAATAGAATTCATTACAAACATATATTCAAATGATTCTCTTTATCATTTTCCCGCATTCTTTTTCCAACCAAATAAGTTCTTTCAACTATAAATGACAAAAAAATTGAAAACCCAATTGTTAGATTGAAAAAGGATACCTTCCTTTAGCGTCAGCTTTGATGGTATTGAGGTGAGCTTGCCAGTTTGAAGCCATTATATTCTGCAACAGACACGGCTCAATCTTTGTTTCTAAAAAAAAAATTGGTTTCAAGAAGAAGAAGAAGAAGAAAGAAAAAGGATAAGACTGATGGTCTTGCCTTGCATCTCTGAGCTATATTCAAGACTGTAGCTTTGCTACCCTTCATGATTTGCTGCTATATTTTGTGTTGCACGCCAACTGCTCGACGAAATTGCTCAAACAAACAAACAAACCGAATGCGCCCGAAGTGCGAACTAATGAATTTTAACCAATTTGTCCAATTATATGTGTAATATACTGTTGCGAACATTACATTATATTATAAGAAATATATTTTTTATTATTTTAAATCGTTTCAATTTTTAAATATATATTTTATTATTTTAAATCGTTTCAAATAATTAATTTATCAAATAAAATCACAGATCTAAGAAGTCTTTTTCTGAGAATGGAACAAACAGAAACTCCATAGCTTCTCTCCCTCTCTCTCCCTCCTCTCTCTTTCGCTCTTAAACTCTCAGCCATGGCTGAACCAGAATTAGAGTGGGACCCATCATCATCGGACGGTGAAGAACAACCATCACCATCATTCGACAGAGAGCGCCACGTTGCTTACTTAGAGATGATGTATCAAATGCTACCAAATTATTATCAATCTCAAGAGATCAATCGTCTCACTCTCGCTTACTTCACCATCTCCGGTCTTCATATCCTCAATGCCCTTGATCGAGTAAAATAATTTATTAAAATTCTCAATTTTTTTTTGTTGTAGTTTAATTTAAAAGCACTTGCTTTAGTTCTTTTGTTTTCTAGAAGTTAAAATTTGAACTAATTAGCTAGAGAAAAGGTAGGATCTTTTTATCTGGGTTTAACTCAATTCGCATGCTGAGCAATTTATGAAGTTTAGATAGAAAAAGGGACGAATTTGGTGGGCGAATTTGTCTGTAAATTATGGAATTTGATAAGTTGAAATCTATTTAGTCGATTCTTATACTTGGAGAGGTTATTGCTCAAATTCAGTTCATCCAACTTGTAAAGAACAAGGCATGTTAGAACGAATTATGAAAGGCAATCATGAAACTGATTGATATGAATGACTGCCCATGATTCATTCAAACAATGAAGAAAGGAAAATTTTGTTGTTGCAAAGATGGTGTTGTGAGCTTTTAGAAGTTGAGTTAGCTAATTTGGAGTTTAGAAATTGTTTGAAACTTTCCTACTGATATGAGGTTACTGTTCTTTACTGGGTACTTTTCTTCAATGAGTTGTTTTTGGTGTTGAAATTCTGTCAAGTAAACTGATAGTTGGATTGGTGTTTGATTTGTTTTAGGTAGACAAACAAGCAGTTATCAATTGGGTTTTATCATTTCAAGCTCACCCTGAAGATAGAAGTCAATTGAATAACGGTATGTACTTTTTTCAGTTTCATCTTGGCATGATTTTATCTGGCTCTGGCTTACGTATCTGCTTGAATCTAAAATGAGAAACTTGCTTTTACTCCTCGACTAGAAAGACTGGAAATGCTAGAATTCAACTTCAAATTCTCATGGTTTAAGGCAATTTGAAAGAAAATGAAATCATACAGCAAATTTTGTAATTCGCAAGAAATCTTCTATATGTTTCCTTTCTCAAACAAGTCTTAATCTTTATTTTTCTGGTTTTGAATGTCATGTGGCCTGACCTGTGATGAGCAATTTGTTTGTTGCAGGTCAGTTTTATGGTTTTGAAGGTTCTCGATCCTCTCAGTTTCCTTCCGATCATAATGGGGTACTTTAAAGTTGCACTATTCTATTTATCTTTCACTTGTGCTCAGCTACTTGCATTGAGCAGTACATTTTCCTTTTCCAAGGCAGCTTGCAGATTCAAACTTGGTTAACGTCTTCTGTTTAGGCTTTCTGAATTGAACTGCTGTTTTACCTGGTATAACACTTTCTAAGTTGATCTCCTGTAGGTTGCACTTCACAATCTTAGTCATTTGGCAAGCTCATATTGTGCTCTAGCTATGTTGAAGATCGTTGGCTATAATATCTTCAATCTTGATTCTAAATCAATATTGATATCAATGCGAAACCTTCAGCTACCAGATGGCAGGTATTAGAAACTATATAACTATATGCAAGCAAGAAATCAGTTGCAGTTTCACCACTCCATTCTTCCACCAACAATGGCACCACTATCTCCTCTCCAGATTCATCTTTTTCATGTTTATTTTTCAGCTTTCTTCCTATCCATATAGGGGCAGAGACAGATCTTCGGTTTATATACTGTGCAGGTAAGAACAATAAATGAAAATGTTGAACATATTTATCAAGCTATCTATGCTGATTTTGTCATATTGTCATCCATGCATCAGCTGCTATATGTTTTATGTTGGAGGATTGGAGTGGCATGGATAAGGAGAAAGTGAAGGAATACATCGTAAAATGCCAAGTATATCGAATTCCTTACCGACTGTCTTTACTTAACAACTCTTCTCTAGAAATATTTTTTTATTTAATCCTTTCATTGTAAATCACCATATTCTTGTTGTTCACGTACATTCCCGTGTCTCTTTCCTTTTTAGTCATATGATGGTGGATTCGGGATGGTTCCTGGAGCAGAATCTCATGGTGAGTAACAAAGAAGTTCTGGGATGCCATTAGTTTCAGGAAATTTGCGTCAAATCTTAGTCTTTGCTGATGTCTCTTTCTCATCTAGCCTTAGTTTGCAATTTCTTCTAACATGATAATAGTGAACTCAAATTCAATAATTACAATTTTTACATTCCATAATTTAATCAACTTAAATAATCATTTTCATGTACCAACAACATTACCCTTAGTGGACAGGTGGTGGAACGTATTGTGCTGTTGCATCACTTCGATTAATGGGTCTCATTGATGATGATATTCTGTCCAAAAGCGAGCAGTCATCCATCATAAATATTCCATTGTTGCTGGAGTGGTGCTTGGAGGTATATTTTTCTTTACTTGATTTATGGACTCGTTATACAACATTGGTGTCAGACTCTTAAAGCTACAGGATTTTATAATATAATTAAGAACTGAAACACCATCATGATTAAATGCTTGTAAATCATGGCCTTCATTGTTCTTTGTACCGCTTGTAATTTTTCTTGCCATGCTCTTTTCTTCAGAGGCAAGCAACTGATGGTGGGTTTCAAGGTAGACCAAACAAGCCTACTGATACCTGTTATGCATTTTGGTAAGTTCATATCTTGGGAAGTAGCTATTTCTTGTGAATTGCAGTGTTTCATTCTGTAACAATGATAACTCACTCGCGCAGGGTTGGATCAGTTTTAAGGATTTTAGGAGGCCACAAGTTTATCGATGGGAAAGCTTTGCGTCGATTTTTGTTAACCTGTCAATCCAAGGTGCTGTTGCTTCTTTCCGAAATTTTCACAACATAGTTGCATTTAAGATTTGAGTTGATGCTATGCTTTCTCCATAGCTTACTTTTTCATAGGCATCTGCATGAGGATATTGCTTTCCATGATATTCTGAAAATTAGCAACATGCACTATTGCTAGTTAAAGCATTTCACCTTTGCCTGGAAATTGCATTATAAGAACTTGGCACTCCTCGAGGCCATTGACCGAATGTACGACATTTAAGCACATAAGCTCTCCAGGGCATAAGTTGCTGAGCTGATTTTGTTCAAAACGAATTTAGAACCAGGTGAAGTGCATTTTCATGCATAAAATGTCTGAACGGCTGGTTCTCTTGATGGAAATTCTGCTAGCTAATGCCCCCCTCCAAAGCTTACTGTCCTTTTTCATCTGTCCCACCATACAGGCCACTTTCCTTCTAAAGATTATTTTTAGTGTATAAGTTCCCAATTATACATTTATCTATTCTGTGTTATTAACAAATAAACATTAATTATAAAGTCTTTTATTTTAATATTTCTCATTCTCTCTTCAATGCTAACGACTAATAATAATACATTGAAAATCCAAATTATCTCATATTAATTCTGAAAAGTATTAGGAATAGTGTCATGGTTTTCCAAGATCATGGTTTTCTGCTAGCCAACAATATCGATATGGAATTGATTCATGGTTGTTTCTTGTGTTCTTCCTGTTTACAGTACGGTGGGTTCAGTAAATTTCCAGGGGAGCTGCCAGATATATATCATTCTTACTATGGATACACAGCATTCAGTCTTTTGGGAGAACCTGGCCTTAATTCTCTGTGTGTTGAACTTGGAATAACACATATTGCTGCCTTGGGATTATGACTTCATTGTATTTCTCTTTATATACCCTTTTAATACCTTGTAATACCTTCATTTTGATTTTCTTTTCTTTTTCTACTGTAAGCACAAGCCTGCCATCTATTAATTACTGTTATAATACTACTGTTTTCCTTCAAACAAGGCAAGTCATTCGTAAGTTATTTAATAAAAATTTATTTGAATTTATTTAATAAAGATTGTTTAATAAATAAATTTAACTTAATTTACCATTTAGATTAGATAAATTGAATCGAAAAATCGAATGGAACTGATAAAAGTAGTTATAAGTTGAGATGAATGAGGTTCCATTGTTGAGGATTATACAGAGAATATATATAACTTCATGGCTGGAATCTTTATTCTTTTTCCACGGATAGAAAAAGGGCAATGCCTGTAATGATTGTACAAGCTGGGGGAATACCTTTCGGCCTTGCCCTTGAGCCATTTCCATGGGGGCAATTTCCTCCATCCTGTTTTTAACCAAAAAAGCCTAATCTAAGCTTTCTGCCTATCCCCCACTCACCCCCTTGCTTTTTCCCATTTTATCACTTTCTTTAATGGGTACGTCCCCTTTTCTCTGACTTTAGAGACTATGCCAAACACACTTGCATAAATCCGGTTTTTTTATTTGGATATGATATAAAATAACAAACAATTTAATAAATAAATAAACATGAAAAAGAAAGAAAACATGGATGAAATGATTCAAAAAAATAGAGTGGTCAGATTTCCATGCAATGGTCAAGAGGATTTTTTTATTTTATTTTTTTAAAGAAGTCAAATTTTAACCATTTTTATCAAATTGTTTTAAGAACATAAAACTGAAAAGGAAAGATAATAAGATAAAAGCTCAAAAAGCAAAACCTGTCATGTAAAAAATATTGATGAACCTTATTACATGTAATAGTTACATGAACAATGATGTTGTTAATCAAAAGCAAGCTATAGATTTTGGAATATATTTGTCTATTCATATCCTGGAATCAATAAATATATTACAAATCAATGTTTAAAGTTTAAAATCGTGGATTTGTAATGTATTTATTGATACATGAACAGGGTAAGTATTTTTCGCAACTATCAACTTAATGGAAAATGTGACTTGCCTTTGTCTGCTGCTGACATGAACATTGATGGTGAAGAAGGAAGAGGAAGCACCTGTGAAGAAACACTGAGAATTTGATGATTAATCTGTGTCTCTCTGGTCCTATCAACAATGATGGTGATGAAGGGCCCATCTTCTTCTTCATCATCTTGCAGAAACTTTGGACCAGTGGCGTTTTCTCCATAATCTGGAGGAAACCCATCATTTTTATGAAGTTTAGCTTGTGATTCTTCCCTTTGTACTTTCCTGAGTAGTTTCTCTTCTGCATCCTGTAAGAACTTGAATTTTGGAGGTGGCGATGATGATGATGATGATGATGATCTTAACTTGCTAAACTCTGAATCAGCTGTTGGTTCCAAGAGATGGTTGAATCTGTTTTGGCAGTGATTAGTGTTCATAAATGGAGTAAGTGGAGGAGTGAAAAATGGAGAAGAAAGTGGGGTTAGATAAGGAGTCTCCATGTTCATGATCAAATCGCTCAAACTTCTAGACTTGCCATCTTCAGACTCTAAATCTTCCTTTGTTTCTTCTACAATTGTGAACAGAAATCTTCCAGGACCTGAAATACTATTCAATCTCATCATCTCTGTCTCTAGAGGATCATCACCAACTGGCTTGAAGAAAAAATCTTTGCCTGTGTTTAAATTAGGATCAGAATCCAGCTCATGATGGACAAGAGAATCCGTCGTTCTTGATGAAGAACACAGTTCCTGAGATTGCCTTAAAGAAGAAGAACAACGAGAAGATGGCTTTTTCCAACAAAACATGTAAAACAACTCTGTCTTAGTAATTCTTCTCTTCCACCATAACAAATAGTAAAGCATCGCAGCGAGAACTACTAAAAGGAAACCAAAAATTACACCCAAACCAAGTCCTAAACTACTCAAAGATCTCATCTTTTTTCTTCTCTTTTATCAATTGATCACATCAAAATCAGCTTGAAATTCTCAAAACATAATCAACATAATAATCCAAGTTTCCAAGAAATTGCAAGGAGGAAAAGAATCCATGAATCTGACAAAAGCCCAGGTCATGGAATTGAAAAGGAAACACAAACTCACTTGCGCATTTTATGGAATACTTCATAAATATTAATTCCCAGCTTCATCTGCCAAATAACAAAAAAAAAAAAAAACCAGTACTTAGTACACTGCTCTTGCCACCTTCTTCTACTTGAAAAAAGAAAAAAAAAAAAAAAACCCTCTTTCGTATGTGAAAATCACATTATCAGATCATGAAATAATTCTTTTGACGTACCAAGCAAATTATTATATTAAGTATTGTTAAGAATTCTAATTAAATTATTAAAAATTTTATTAAATCTATATATTATTGAATAATATATATTTATATTAAATTGATATACATATTTTAAATTTTATAAAAATAAAAAAAATATAATTAATTTTATTTTAAATTTAAATATATTATTCTTATTATACCTCACTTTAATTATGAAGAAAAATATTTTAATTCATTATTGGTTTTTTTAAATTTTCATAGATTATTTAATATTTTAATTTAAATATCAAAATTATATGATAATTAAAGGTATAGATTATTTTCAATTTTCTTTATCTTGCAAATTTCATAAACCTATTGAAATTTATCCCAATCAAATATTCATTAAACTTAAAAAAATAAACTTATATAAATTCATTCATATCTTATATCAAAAAATGCATTATTTAATAAATAAAAATTTCATAATTTGAAAATTAATCAAACTGTATAGCACAATATTTACACTTAGCCTTTGTTTGGGAATGTGGAAAATCAGGGAGGAAAGAAAATATGGAGGTAAAATATAAGAGGAATAGTAAATTCCCTTGTTTGGGAATGGAGGGAAAATAAAGGAAGGAAGGAAAATAACATTTATTTTCCACCCATTTCAATCCTTCCAATTTGGGAGGAAAATGACTTTCACTTTTATTTCATTTATATTTTTCTTCCCTTCCTTATTTTCCTTTCTCTTCCCAAACATATGGAAGTAAAATAAAATTTTCTTCCCTCTCTTATTTTTCTCCCTTATTTTCCTTCCTTCCATCAAAACTTTCCCAAACAAAGCCTAAGAGTTCAGGGTCCAGTTTAAGGTACGAAAATCCAGCATGTGTATTATATGAAAAAAAGGTTGCTGGAATTTTAGACCCTAAGAATTTCGGGGTCCAGTTCAAAGTATAATTTTCTAGCCTATAAATCCTACAAAAAAAAAGAGCATTTGATTCTAATATTAACTTATCATCCATATTTATTCAACCAAATATCAAACCCTTATGTTTTATTAAATATCTCCACCCTTTTAACTTGTTACAAATCATATAGTCATATTTATTAATTATTTATGTAATTTAATACTTATACACTAATACAAAATATGTACTACATAACATTTTGGTACATGTTATAATTTTGGCATTTCATAAGAGAATAACAGTTTCAAAACATCTCATGCATTACCATTATTAAAGATACTTAAAAAGCTATTCACACATATATGACATATATAATATTCATGAACCCATGTAGACATTCTCAACTCAATTCTGATTTTAGAATTAAAACTAAGCATTCAACAAAGCACCTGTCAAATCTCACCATATCTCACACACATAATACATACAAAGGAGGTCTAATTCACTCTAATAGTCCAATTTCCCGCACATATTCTTCTAAACATATCATACTAATACAAATCAGCTATGAATACTCTAAGTATTTATATGATAATGGGACAATAACATTACAACAACCCAAAACGCAACACACACACACAATCATGTCATCTTCAACTAATAAGCATATTCGACCATTTCACCCAAATAGCTCCCAAATACAGAAAAGCCGTAACAATCTCATAAGAACCATACCATCAAAAGTATATTCTAACAGCCATGAACAGTACACGTTCTAACTTAGGACATCAACCAAAATAACACAAACTTAAACCACAAGCCAAACCACATCAAATCGTCATTTCCACATCAACCAATCAAAGCAATTCGACTTTTATGCAATCATTCACTATCAAATTCAAACTCAACTCCATAAAATCAATAACCCACATCTCCATACAACCAACCATGGCTGTCCACAAAATAACCACAAGAAAAGCAGCTCAAGAGAAGAGATATGCATAAGATAAAGAAAGGGGTAGCAACAATCTTAGATTCATGCTTCCTCTTACTTTTATCATAAGCCCTTGAAGATTTCAATTTTGCGAGAAGAAAGGAAGGAGAAGAAGAAGAGTTTTGATGGTAATAAGAAGAAAAACCGTTTTATGTATACAAGGAGAGGATAAAGGAAGGACAAATGTGTGTAAGCCTCTAAATTTGACTTTCCTTCACCCCCACTAATCAAAAGCTACCACATAGCCTTAACATTCCAAACTAATACATACTCTTACTTATACATATACATACACATAATATACATATCCAATAGGCATTAAATCATCATTCCATTGTATTCATTAAGACTTTAAACCAGAGACATTAAACAATATACCAAAGAATCACCAATTCATAATGTATGCATAAATTAATATCCAACACACATACTAATCCATAATACGCATGTATATCCCATCCAATCACACATAGAGGCACATACACTAAGAGTACACCAAGTATTCTTCACAAACAACACCTTACGCAACAAGTAAGGTTTTTTTTTCCAAAAGTTTCATTGAAGCACATTAACACTTTCTGTACATCATTTACCTTTAAAATGTTTTTCTTTCATCAATTTTACATACTTTCCCATCATTAAACATTCATTTCCATTTCATACAATAATTTCATTTAGAAGCATGTTTAATTTATTTCATCGCACATATAATTAATGCATCAAAATATGCTAAGTGTGTGAGTGTGACACTTTCACTCTTATAGCAAAAATAACCACAGTGCATACTATTATGGCCATTGCAGCTTCTCAACAATGATCAATCTATCAAATGGACGTAAAAAATGCATTTCTCCATAATGATCTTAAGGAGGAGATTTATATGACACCTTCTCCGTGCTTGTTTTTTATATTTTTGATGTGTGCAAGTTGAAGAGAACTTTGTATGGTCTTAAACAAACATTACGCGCATAGTTTGCTAAATTCCAAAATTAATTTTAATATTCCAATTTAATCAAATTTATTTTAATATTTCAATTTTATTATATGCATAACAAAAAAACAATGATTATATTACACCATCACTTTGGCCATTATCAATGTTATATATTGTCTATTATTATCATTATTGGCGAACATTGCAATTGCTAAATTGACCTTTGATCAGTACTGACCATCACTAATTAAAAAAATATAAAATAAATAAATAAATATAAAAATAAAAATAACTGTTACATTTTTTTATTTTAAAAATCTATTATTCATTTTCTCCATAATTTTATTGTTGAAACTTTTTAAGTCGAAACTTTTTAAGTCTATGTATTGTTTTAGGATGTATAGATACATATATATCTTTTATATATATATATATGTATTATTTTTTAAATATACATCTTTCTATATATAATATATGAAATATATATATATATATATATAAATACATTATATAATATATATTTATTTGTATATATATATTATTGTAATAAAACTAATAGATAACTACAAAACAGTACACGATAACTTCCAAGTAAAAACAACACATATCAAAAGTTTAAAACAAAAAAAATATAATCAAGAATAGAGAGAAAAAAGAGCAATAACAATATGAGGAAGAAAAAAAAAAGAGAGAGCAACAACAATAAGGAGGGAGGAAGAAAAAGAAGAAATATGATGATCGTGGCAAAGTTAACGGAGGTACTGTGATGATCTATGAAAGATTTACTTGTGATGATGATGAAGATGGTGCTAGCAGCATGAAAAAGGTTTGACAGTGATGATAGTGGTAGAAAGATGGTGGCTTGGAATTACTAGAAATGAAAATTGTTTAAGTTAATTAAAAATAAAGGATAAATAAGTAAAATTATTTAGAAAATGATAAAAATTTAATAGTTTTGGTTAAAGTGATATTTTACAAATTGAAACGTTAAAAAAATGATATTAGATATAATATTTTTTTATAAAAATTGATTTGATTTATTAATTAAGTGTAAAATTAAATTTTATTTTACTTAATTTCGTTAAATTATATTATTAATTGAGTGGTCAGGGAGCCAAATATCCTCGGAAGGATCGATTACATCAATTGACGAATGACCCTCAAGCAAAATTATTTTTTTCTTTCGGTAGAAAATGCTAACACCTTAAATGCCTTGATATTGATCTTACATTCTTCAAGATTTAATGAAATTATTGTTATTAAGAAGATGACGAGATTTTGATGAAAAATCGAAAAATTATAAATTAAAGTTAATATAATTAACGGCTGACTTAAAAATTAATCAGCTACCACATGTTCTTAAAACTCCTAACCAAACAAGTGTCCTACAATTTTCAGATGAGAAATCTCTTAACAAGACACCCCTGAACTTGTTCACCTTTACCTTGCATGTTCCTTATGATTAAGACCACTCTTATGAAAGACCTTTTTGTTAAGTGAAATGAGAGATGTCATCATAGAAGAGCCACAAGCGTTGTGCTGGTAGCAAAATGGTGGAGTGCTCATTATTTATTGCTTATTTAACCAAGTAATCTCTTGGGATGTCGGATAAAAGCATTTAGCTTATGATTCTACTAAGCAATAAGTATAGAAAGAGTAAAGAAAATCATTACAGTGCATTGATTGGTGGGAGGGTGTAGCCTGAAATCCGAGCCATGTATTGATCAAAGTGATGACGTGAGCGGTCGAATCTTTTCAATGAAGCTAAGCATTGTCTGGAGGCTGGCATCATCTGTATCGAGAGAAATTAAGGGAGAATAAGCATTTTGGAAATATGGACTGCCAAATCAGTTCCCACTTCTCTTATGAGACGGTGGATTAGAACCTGACAAGTAAAAGCAACACACATCTTGCAAGGTTTGAACATGAAAATTCACCACTAACCAAGACTTGGAACGATGTGACCTTTAGGGTGAAGAATCACAAGTGGGTCTACAAATGATTCTAGTAGATCAATTCCTCCTGTCCTCATAGGATCCTTCTCCCCTGCAGACATGAACAATTCTATAATTCAAAAATGTCACTTGTTTTTGCTTTCGACTAACCATTGACTTATTTTGCAATTTCAAACCTACCTTATTAATTTTGAGAAGATTATCAGAAATTTATTTATTTTTTATTTTTAATCACATTTCTCAAAATATAAATCATTAATTTAATGCTGATTTCTTTTGATTATCTTGGTTTAAAAAATCTAATTTTTAATAATAATGTAAAGTAATGAAATAATTATTTTAAATTTCTTTGTCATTTAACAAATTACACCAGCATAATTATATGTTCGTAATAATTAATTATAAATCAAATGATTAAAAAATACGTAAATTTAATAAAAAATTTTAATCTTATCCTAATTAAATTTCAACATATAATTTATTTAACTATTAAATTTTAATAAAGTTATAACTCATCTCAATTAATTATTTTCTAAAATTAAAGTTGATTGATAATTTTTAAATCATATACAAATATAAAATAATTGCTTCAAAAAGTATAATAAAACAATAAGAATAAGGATTAAGACATTTAAAAAGAAATAAAAAAAATACTTATACAAATAGTATTAAGTGACTGTTTTTGGCATATTTTATCAAAATTAATAATTTTGGTGGAAGTTAGAATATGTAAAAATTTCGAGGAAAGTTGTAAAATATCTGGAATATTTAATAATGATATTTTTTATGTAAAAATAATGTATCAATAAAATATAATTAAGAAAATTCAACTACATAAATTGAATATTATTGGCAAGAAAATTCGAATATTAGGTGTTATTGTAAAAAGTAGGGTTACCTATGATTTGAAGAGAAGGGCAGCACATAGGAGATGAAAACGCAGCAGCAGCTAGCTTCGGTTGGCCAAACTTGTATCCTATAAACTTAGCCCCTGATATTATCATCACAAACTTAATCTTAGGAACCCTTGTAAATGCCACGCCCTGCAAATTGATTTATTTAATTATGTTCTCTCCTTCGCATTTCCATATTTCAAATTCTTTGTAAATTCAGGATAAGTTATTTATAGATCTGAAGACAACTATTGAACTTGATCAACACAAGGAAGAGAGATTGCATACTTGGGCTTGCATTCCCGGCGCAGCTGCTGATATTAGCGCTCCCTAATATTATTCATTTAAAAATTGAAAGACGTGTAATTAGCAGTTTCGAAGAATCCAAAGGGTTCAACATTTGTAAAGTAGATTGAAGATAACCCACTTGAGAGAAGCCCAGCAAGCCATCGAAAGGACCGTGATTAATCATATATTCTTCAATATAAGCAACGCATTCTTCGAAATTTCTGTAATCTTTGTAGTCCTGGAGAACCAACAAGGCATTCAGAAAAAGAAAATTAGATGGTAACAGTGTTATTATTTATTACCTGACTGCTCTGGTACCATTCATAATAAGGAGGATCGAAAAGTCTTTCCACGTCAGATTTTCCTCGAGCAGGAAATGGGCCATCAAGAAAATGAAGTTGAAGTTTTTCAAGAACTGTTTCAGGCCATCTTTCTATGGATTTCTGGAGAATTACTGCACTTGTCCTAAAGCCATGAAGGCATAGAATTCTGGGTTTGTTTTCCAATTTGTGACTTTCCATCTTTTTCATCGCTAGTGCATTGCTGTTAGTTCGACCCTTTCGCGTGTGCTTCTCCCGTAAGAAGAATGTTCTGATTCCGCTTCTGTCCGATGAAGAAAGCTCAAAAAGGGACCGACTGAATCGTGCTTGCCTTGTTTGACCATACGATCGTAACCTCATAGCCATTATCATCGATATTCATCTCCTTCCCCCTTTTAATTTAATTACAAACCCCTGCACTTTCCTCACGATCTATAGTTGGTCTTTAAGCTTAAAAGCATTCTTCCGTTGTCTTTTTTTGGCTAACATGCCAAATAGGCCCTTAAACTAATGACAGAATGTTGCATTTACCTTTAAACTTAAAATAAAGTCAATTAAACTTTTTGATTTCAATAACAATCAATATCTCCCTTTATGTTCAACTCATTGTTGTTAAACCCTTTAGCTTTTTGTTTTTTTATACTTATAAACATTAATGATAGTGTTAGACCCTAGGTTTTGATTGGTATGACATGTGTGAGTCAATTTAAGTTATTTGCAATTTTCTAAGTATATTCTGTCTTTGGTACGGGCGTACCACATTTGGTACAGGCGTACTACATTTTGTACGACCATACCGTCTGGGCGTACCAATTGTATCCTATGCTATAGAATGTGGTACGGGCGTACCATTGGTTGGTACGGTCGTACCACAACTCTCAGGAATTTTGCGTATCAGTCGGCCTGCATCGGTACGGGCGTACCATTGTGTAGTACGGCCGTACGCGTACTCGCAGGAAAATTTGTTATCAGTAAAACCTGTCTGGTACGGGCGTACCAAGTGATGGTACGACCGTACCACATTTCCCTCTCGTTTTCCAACG
>CANYBF010815692.1:0-10965 GCA_948192965.1 Dalechampia spathulata
GGACTTAAGTGAACTTCAACCTAATTGTGTGTAATTTACGCTTTTATTAAAACCGGATAAAGTGAAGATGATAATACGGAATACGAATAAAATCGAAATGCCGAACCCAACTCTGAAGAAATTCGGGCTGCTTTCCAACACAGGAAGGCTCGGGTTTACATTTTCCTGGTTTGTTTAGTTACTCAATTGAGTTGACTAGACAAGCCGGGTGGCGACTCCACGTTATTTTCTCGACGCGATCTGTCTAGTTCCTGTAGTAACTCAGGGGTCAATACTCGCGAGAGCAAGCACCACGGCATCTCACGCCGAACAGCGTGCAACGCTCCCACGTCCGGGGCGCGCTACTCTTACAATAAGTTAGAAATGAAGAAGATAAAACGATAATGGAGAGTGTTATGTGGATATGTTTCGGCCAAGGATAAAGGAAGCATAATTGAGTGGAATTTTAGTCCTAATGTACCCTAAATTCATATGAAATGGATCCACATTTAAGGTAACCCCTATATACATATAATTATGCATACATGATTTAAATTCCACTAATAATATCCTTATCTTATGTATTTTATAATATTCTTTATACATCCATAACATAATTATACTTAAATTAATATCCTCCATCTTTTTCCACTATCTCTAAATACTAATATTTTATTTCCCTTTCCATCCACTAACACAACTTCCTACACCACTAACACATTTACCAATCCCACTTTCAATATAATATATTAACTTAAAACTCCATTGACACATTTTCCTATCCCACTTTTATCATAATATATTAATTTAACATCCTGTTATCTTATTTATGTCATATATCCATTTATTTATTTACTTGCATACCAATAATTAATCCATTTCATATTATTTATATTCTAATACTATATTATATCCTTTCATCACATGTCAAATATATATTTAAATACTATTTATTAATACTTCTACTAATTCCTTATCAATACTTAATTATTAATTTCCTAATACCTTAAAAACCATATTTATGATATCATCCTTACGATTTTATGATATCATCTTGACATCATAAATAAATTCCAAATTTTATTATACTATCTTTTCTATATTATTAAACTTATGTTAAATCAATCATCTTAGACATACTTATTTAATTATATAAAGTGTTTTCAATACCAAATTTATTAATTTATCTTCGCTCAGTAGGTTCATTTTCAATGGTTTCATCAAATTTTCATTTTAACATCATAGCATGAAACTCTTATCACATTATATAATTTCCATCTTTGACATAATTTCATATCAATATCACACTTATAACATATAAAAAAAGACATATCAATCATTTCATGAATGCAAAGTGGGTGCTTGATTTAGGATGTGACAATAGGGGTATTTGAACTAGTAGAGCACCAGCATAGTCATGAAATTTTAAGTTTGTATGATTCTCATATATACTTTCGGTATACGACATACTCCTATGTTTTCCACTTATACAGCATTGGTGTATAGTTTATAGGCAATAAATATTCTATGCATGTTTATGAAATGTAAAATTTCAAATTATTAAAATAAATGTGCACATCCTTTATAAAGTGGTTACAGATTTAAATTAGGTTAAGGAATATATTAATCATTCTATAAAAGCATGTTTCATTGAATTGGATGTGACCATCGTACCCCTAAATTTCCATATTTTGAAGGTAATCATACAAATAAGTTTGACACTCTTGCATAGGCTGGTAACCATAATTAAGTAAAATTGTTACATAACTAAAACCTTTTTTAAGAAAAATTGCTTGCATCTATCTCTACTAGCATTAGATCCTAAAATAATTTTCCATAATTTATAGCTTCCTTCACTACCATTATAACTCAATCTACCATTTTTTTCTAACCCTTTAATACAATTAGTAAAATCACACCAGTGAGTATCAATAATACAATATTATTTCTAGTTATGCAATATATCATTTATGGATAGTTAACGCAAATTATCACATAAACTAGCTTGAGCTAACCATGGATCTAATATTACTACAACATGTCACATTCAACTAGTAAAACATGTTTAGATAGAATGATTAATAAACAAGTTACTATTAAGAATTTATTAATCATCCTATAAAGGATTTATGATTTTTTAACTTCAATGGAATGTATTTGGCTTATAAATGGAACTGTTAATTTTATTACTTGTGCATTTACACGATCTCTTGCTTGTATGAATATATACATTTATAAATCATGGGATGCCATCAAGAAACCATCTCAAATGTCATTTATATAATATATGTGTGCCACATACATTAGATAGTTTTAACATTACAATTTGTGAACAATAATAAAATAATTTACTACATATAAATTTTACAGTGATAGTTGTATCTACTCAAGCACCTTCTAAGAATATGTTAAATTGCCTAAAACTATATTTGAGGATGATACAAAACTCAAAATGTCATGTTTGCATTGGTGTTTCAATTATTCGGATACCCCTCTAAACTACTCTGACCTATAATTATCAAATGATAAATGTTCAGTATAAAACTTAATGGCGCTTAAAATTAAGTATACTACAAATAAAGCTCATTTCTCATTTTATAACAAATATAATTTGTTAATAAGATAAATAATGAATAATTATAGCAATATATCACCAATAAAATTTTACAATTAATAAAAATATATAATCAATGGTAAAATATCATTTCATATGATTTCTTTATCAATAACTCTTAAAAAAATTCATGATTATCATAAATCAATCACAATTTTAGTCTATATATTAACATTATAACAATGGTATGCTTTATTTCAATGAATGGAAATATATATTGCATTCCTATTTTCTTATAGGAATTATATGCTATATGTTAATGAATGCAAGTATGTATTGCATTCCTTTATTCTTTATTATTTCATGATTTCTCTATCATTTTATCATTTTTTCTATCATCACATCAATCTTTATCTTTAATTCTGCATAATCTATACTAGGCACATTTTTAATCATTTATTTTCTTGGTATGTATTTATATCATTTATCTTTGTATCATATCATACCTCATTTTTATAATATATAAATAGTATCACCTTTATTTCACCCTTTGTATCTATATTTATATATATAATAGTATTGCCCTTTTTTATCCATAATGTCATGCTAATGATGCATGATGCATAACTTTATCAATTATGTATTTGCATAATTTCAATTGTTCATTGATAACATTTAAAGTATATATATATCATATATTCAAAAATAAATAAATAAATAATAGTTAAGACATTTACAATATTTCACAATGTTAGACTTGTATCAAACAAGCCTTTATTTCACCTATTGATCTTATTATATGAATAGATTAGTAATGAGCTCATACAAAATCCATGTCATTCATCAATAACTTAAGATATATTTATAAATCATCGATCAATCTAAATATGCAAGTGAATAATTTATTTATAAATTTAAGCAATTAAGACACCACTTTATTTCCAACAAAGTTCCTTAATCTGTAAGAGCTTATTCTTCTTGTTTAAACAACTTAAATAACTAACATTATTATCCTACAACATTATAATATTTGTTGGTATATAAAATATTAAATCTTTAATCCTTCATCTATGATTTTCATCTTAACTTAATTTAAATTTAATTTAATTCAATTGTTCTTTCCAAGTTTCATCAAATACTAAATTTTATCTCGAAATCATAATCAAATATATATGTAAATACAGATGTGACATATATATATATAGTTCACTTACTTTTTCTTAGCTATATATCTTACTCTCTTATGTTTATTTAATACTTGTAGTTATAGGCATATATAATATATGTTCATCACCTCATACAATTAATTGATCACTTCAAATAACATATTATCTTATTCCACCATCTCATTAATGATAAGACACCTAATGTATTGTAAATCCTATAATTCATACATGAAATTGTTTTCCTATAAATGTATTCTTTCTTAGATATAAGGTAGTTTACAAGCTTTTTATCTTGAAACCAATTTCATTTAGTTACATACGAGCATTGGATTTATTTAACATTGTAAGTATGCCAACTTCTTAGTAAAGTATCATTATATAGCTTTAATAATAAATTACATCATTGAGCCGCTTAGCCTAAGGCTTATAGATGTAATAATTTGCTATTAAAATTTATTTAGGAGTAAAACATATATTGTTTTGGTTTATTATACTAAATGATTTTCATATGCTAAGGATAAATTCATATTTATAATGCATCAATGAGCCTAAATCTTTATTCCAAAACACATAATTCTTACAAAAACTCATGCAATCTATTCAACAACTTAACCATTCATCCACTTATTCCATATATATAAGAAGACACATTCATACACATTCATCATCACTCATTATTTTTAAAAATTATACAATTTATATGATAATCTTGTTTATCAATAATGAATAATAAACATGAGTTTAACTAATACTATTTACATTTCTAAAAATGTAAAGAATGTATAATATGTATCGGACCATTATTTTTATAACTAGTATATCATGCTTAGGGACTTTATTTATGATGCAATCATCAATAGGCACAAACCTATTTTCAACTTGACCTTATTCGTAGGTGAAACAGGGGTGGTGATTAGTCTATTTTGCTCGCCTATTATGCACAAATTCCTCAACATTTAGTTAAATAATCCTATTGCTTATATTAGTTATTTATAGAGGTGTATATGTAATATACATATACACAAACTATTTAATTTTAAATCCATTAACATTTTAAGTTTTGTCATTATTTCACTAACATTGATCATCGTAAATTATTAACGCTTATTGGCTCATAAACTAGAAGCATGTATACATAGTAATGTTAAACTCATGGGTGTCCAATGTACATTACATATATAGATTCCATATCGTTTAATTTAAGTATCAATATATTTATCTTTAATAACTACATATTAAATACATGCTTCAAATTTATAAATAAGTTGTGTACATTAACTGCATATGTCGGTTTATCATATATATATATAAATACCTTTGGTTAAGCTTTAAAAGTAATTAGTCATATAATTTAATTGCAAGCTATTATATTTATAAACATACAAGAATACAATGATACTTATCTTTTATGGAGGGTGATACCTTCATTGATTACAAAATATTTAGTTATTTATTACTCAAAAATAAAGGATACATAATTTAGTATATTAATTTAGCTTTCTCACTCTATTGTATTTACATTACATTTAAATGCTTATATTAGTGCATGTTCACATATGCGGAGTTCATTCCTCTATCAATATTAATTTAAGCAAAATGTTATTCCTTAATGTTTGTTCTAAATTAATTACTATTGGATTCTCAACTCATCATCAATCCATATGTTCAAATAACACATGAATCCAGGTGCAACTAAATATCACGTGTCCTAACCAAAGGAACTCATAAACGTGTGGGTTCCAATCACACTTTCACAACTCACTATCCATTAATTTCATTAGTTAAGTTAATATTCTAGCTCCTGCTTAGTAATTATACATTAGAACGTATATATATATATATTTTTTTTTATTTATATACATATATATACATATACAGTTTTGTGATGAGCAATAATTTTTCCAGCAAGACCAATTCCTAGCATAGCCTAACTACCTTCCACTTAAGATTCACATTCCCGCCATTCAGGCAGGTGCTTGGCTGCTAAATTTCATTCATTAAAGTTTGGGAATCTGAAGTAAATTAATTTCAATAACTTGTTTGATTTAATCAAGGTTTGATAGCCTATCATTTATGTCATAAATCATGTGTAAATCTTAGTTTCTAAGTGGATTAACTTTTAATTAATAGCCATACATATAGGTTGTATAAATGATTATCAACTGGTCGAAGCATCTCTAATCTTGGTAACATGTGTGGACATTTATTGTCTTAAATTTCCTACTCAAATTTGAGTACCTACAACCTGTATTGTTCCTATTAATCTCTATAGATTATTGTTCCTTATCAATTATCATTAATCCACCACTTCCTTACAATCATCCAAAAGTTATCTCAAGCTTAAGGAAGTGGACCATATGAGAATCCCTTTGATAGATACAAGAGTATACAAAGTTTTTGGTTTACAATTCTTTTCCTAATTATTGGTACATCACTAATTTAATTTATATTCTTAGTTTATAACCCAATCATACAAGAGCAACACATTTTAATTACAATATATATATATATATATGTCCAAGAAACTAATAAACAAATGATAAAATATACAACATAAGCTATTTACATATAAGGTAGTTTGGTTTAGATTCACATAGGCACCATTTCTTTCTCAAGAAAATTAACATCAAGAATTATATATAAAGTGGTAATAAGATGACTTGCATGTCTTTACCACATGCCAACATCAATATTATAAATAATTCATTAATTTAAAGGTCATTCCTACAATCTAGGTGCATCTAAGTTTTCATCCATTTTCTTGATTATCTCTCTCTACACAAACTCAATTCTTTTAATTCAGTTTTTCCTTCAAGGCCATAGCTAAAGTTATTTTGTATACTAGTTTTTTTCCTTATTCTATAATTACTTCCCCTAACAACAGTGTATATTTATATATATAAGCAATCTTAGTAGTTTTTTTACTTAGCTCTATTACTTACGAGTACATAAAGAATAAGGGTTCTCATTAATCTTTCATTGTTAACCATATGTTTAGGCAGCAATTGTATACTAAATATCCATACTTTACTAGACTATATTCAATCTTGTGGCTATGTCTGCTTATTTATATTCTCAACAATCTTCTCCATATCTTAAACTAATAGCAATTGCTGACATACACACCTAACTCAATAACAAATAACCAACTTCATATGTCCTTACCATATAGCTAATGATTGATCAATATACATAGCTAATCTAAACTAGAAAATTCATTTGTTTGTATGTCTTCATATGTGTGCATTTAACTTATTTAATAAAGAAGTTGTCATCCCATCTTAAGCAATATATTGGCAATTAAATAATCACTATACATGCACAAACCATTAAACCTTACCTTCTTCTTTTCTTATTCAAATGGTTTAACCAAAGGGAAAGAGTGAATTTAAGTTATTTTAGTGTTTTCAAGGATACACACAGGTTCATTTTCTTTCTTTTTTTTTTAATTCCTTCTTAAGGATTAAGCTACCTAAACCCATATGCTTCCATTAATTACTTTACAACCATTCTAATATGATGATGATGATGATGATGATTATTATTATTATTATTATTATTATTATGGTGACAACCTTCTATACCCCTTCACCTTCTTCAAATTCTCTAATCTCTATATACATAAATCTACATATATATATATATATATATATTACTTAATTATACAAACAAACATTTATTTAGTGGTCCGCTAATCACTAATTTTTATATAATGTTAAAGCATATGAGTTTTTAATCAAAAACATAAAGAGAATCATAAATCCAAGTGAATATATGATTGTTATATATCATTTTGGTTATAAGAAAGCTAAGAATATTATTGCTACATTTATGATGGAAGCCAATATAGCATAAAATAATGCAAAATCATAAATTCACTAAGAAAATCAAGAGAAAAAAAGGAAGAACTTAATTAAATATTTAGTTAAGTAAGAAATGATTTTGGTAGAGTTTAGCCATAATTTATGAAATTTAGACCCCTCTCCTTGAAATATATGAGAAATATTTATAGACAAGGTTTGTGGATTGCTAGCAATATACTAGCAATGTGGGATTCTATGAATTCTAAAGTTCATATATACATGATATAATGCTATATGTCTAACATGTAGCATTATGTATGTAGTACATCAGGGAAAATACCTTATATGTGCCCTATATTCAAAGCACCTAAGGATGTGCACCTTATGCTCTCTAATCCTCCTTTATGCCAAAATAGCATGGTGACATATAGAGCATGTTAGAATTGCATGGGAAAAGACCATGGACTATGTGTATTTTAACTAAATCTGTACAACATGTTACACTATGTGCTTTGCACATTAGGAAATTGATGTTATGTGATCTACCTTCTACAAGCAAAATGTATTG
Organism: Dalechampia spathulata; assembly: GCA_948192965.1. Classification (NCBI taxonomy): domain Eukaryota; kingdom Viridiplantae; phylum Streptophyta; class Magnoliopsida; order Malpighiales; family Euphorbiaceae; genus Dalechampia; species Dalechampia spathulata. The sequence goes on from CANYBF010815692.1 coordinate 8,071, forward strand.
TACTCTACATGTCCAAAGCACTCGTAGGAGGCTAAAACACATGTGTGTAAATCAAGACGAATATTAGAGACTTGTACTAAGCTAAATTGAAGAAAACCTGAAGATGCAATGCATAGGTTAAAAGTCAATGTCACATCCACTTTCATTATTATTATCTTAATTATGATCATAATTATGTCAAGTTATATTTTTGAATTTTAGCAACTAAATTATTAGAATAATTATTAATTAAATAAGATTGATAATTAATAAATATAATTAATGCTTAAATTATTCTATTATAAATATAGATATTAATTTTATGGGTAATAGAATGAAAATATATTGATAAGGTGATTAAGGAATGATTAGTAGTAGGATATTAAAGTTGTATGCATATACAAAAAATTAAGAATATTTAAACTCTTAATTACTCTATATTGAATATGTTTCATAATATGCATTGATAATTATTATGTTTTATTTTAGAATTCATGATTTATATGTATTGCTTTCATTATGGGAGTAATAGTTTAGATTTATATGTATAAATGTATAAGTATGTGTTCATATAAATATAAATAGTAGAATTGAGAAGTTATGAAATAATTAATTGGTGAATGAGTTTTATAAACTAAAGTAGAATGTGGAGTTATTTCCTTGATTTATGCATATATATATATATATATATATATATATATATATAACATATAGATTGAGAAAATTAAGTTACGTAATGCCTGATAATATGATTTTGAACAAATTGGCAAGTTGGAAGGGTTTAAGGGTTTAATAATTTAAGTATTTAAATATATTAAAGTATAAGGTTAATTACTGATTTTAGCGATAGTTTTAGTGATTATTTAAATTATAATTATGGTTAGAAAGACTTGGTATTGGTCAAGCTTAGATTACTTAGTGGAATAATGAAATTGTTAATGTGGGGGTGGAGAAGTTAAAACTAAAGTGGAAGAACTCTCTGCTTTGAGGAGGATTAATGGTGGATAGTTTTATTTAGAGACTTCTTTAGCTTGAGATGAAGATTATTAAGTGGTGATAGACTAGAACCTTCATAGCTTAATGGAGAATTTACCTAGTACTTGTTAGAGGAGAAAGTTCTTGAAAGGTTATGACGAATGGTATTGAAGCTAAGTAAAAATGGTTTTTATTTGTATGCTAATTCATATATGGTTGTATGCTAATTCATATATGGTTGTGATGTAGGTATGAGGGTAATAACCTGCTACTTATCACATATGAATCCTATTATAGTATGGCTACTGAGTTAAGTTTATTATGGTTATGATATTGAATGCATGGAACATGCATATGAAGATTCAGACCATTGATGAGAAGCGAGAGTGAATTGGGGGAGCTGATTGAATCCATTGGCTCCTATATATGTTAATTTGATGGAGTGGTAACTAGTTGTTTATGCTTGATAAATGTTTTGACTTGTGAATTGGTACCTTATGACCTTCTATTAATACATATATGTTAGCCACTTATTAGAAAGAATAATTGGTTATGTTTTAAATTAGTGAAAATTTTATCACGTATGGGAGGGTAGTTCATATGTGTGTGTATGTTATTATAGTGATGGATGTAAGAAGCCTTGAAAGGATATATGCATGTGATATGTGCTAAAAAGATTCATTAATCATATGTGTGTATTATGTGTTAATCTTCATAAATATTGAGGCTGTCCAAAGGGGTTTATTATACAGTTTGTATATTATTAATGTTCTGCAATTAACATGATATATGAGGTAAAATTTATTGTATTATTGATTGGTTGTAGCAGGTGGTATTAAGGGACTTTAAATAGGTTAGTAGCAAGCCCCCTTTTATAGCACATTGGGTTTGATTACTAATGCATATAACTATTTAAGACTATTGGATGGGAATAATTTAGAAGTGGAACGTGTATGTCTTAAATGCTTGAACACTTAGCACACTTATAAGTCAAGAATCATTAGATCGCAACACCCTAGTAGAATCAATGTCAAGGGAGTATTTAATGACTTGACTTTTAAGGTATACATATTATTGAATTAATTTGTTGAGACTTTGAATTTTAAGTAGCTTTTGGTAGTTCATATATACAAGCACTTAAAGTAATTATGCACCTTAAGTTTAAAACATGTCATGCTTTAATTCTATAATTCAATTAGAGTGATGTAACTCAGATCTTTATGAATCTGACATTCATTGTTAGTGTATGCTCTAGAGCATCATATGTATTTGTACTATACGTTTTCATTAATAAAGGCTTTATTCATTATATAGTACAATGTTTTAAAAGAACTTGTTTTACTTGGAGTATTAAACTATATATTGAAGTTCATGATATTAAAACAGTGCGGAAGAATCCATAAAGAGTTTATGGAATGAGATTCTTATTGTATGCAAATGTTCAATATCTAAATATCCCTGATCATTGTATTAATAAGAATGGACATTATTCGTATACGGAGATCAGCACATATTACACTTCCTATTGAGGGATGATTCTTATTCATCATGACATGAGATGTTTAAAGTGAATATGTGGATGAGTAGTATAGTACTAGTTCATTGGAGACCTTGCCAATGAGATTTCATATGGATAATTGATCTATGTCTGTGAAATTATATCTCACTCATATCAGTAGTGCAAGTATCCTTAGACTTGAGATATCAAGGTTATCTCAACTATGGATTACTTTACTTTGACTCCTATGCTTTATTCCTCCATAGGAGGCATTCATAGTTTGGAGGTTGGGTATGGTATACAGTGGTTGAAGGTATTTGAATATCAATAGAGGATTCACCACCCCAGATTAATAGTAGGGGTTATCTCAATGATTCATGAAGTAGTCTTTATTCAGGAATCTCTGGCCAGAGTAGGATGCCCAGGGTGAATTTGATTCACAG
>CANYBF010815722.1:0-27300 GCA_948192965.1 Dalechampia spathulata
AAAAGTCAATATAACGTCGCGTACGGCCGTACGGACTTGGTACGCCCGTACCGACCATAAACTCCTGACAAACCCAATTTCCTGCGAGCAACGGTACGCCCGTACCCCATTTGGTTTGCTCATATATACTCGATGTTACTGATAAACTAAAATTCCTGCGAGCTCACGTCCAGCCGTACCACCCTTTGGTACGCCCGTACGCCCTCCAGGACCTAAAATCCCTGCAGTTCCCCTGTCTCGTACAACCATACGGCCAAGCCGTACACTCGTACCACGTCCTAAAATCCCATAACATGCCTTTTGGCAAGCCTAACTCATTCGTAACGATCCCAAACCTCCTTGCTAACCCTAGACACACTTCCAACGCATACTAAATCACATATATACGCCGTCCCTCATCCAACCGAGAAGACATGCTCCTCAACAAGGCGACGATACACAATCAAACACATAATTCCATACAAACAAGTCGTAGCAACACATATATGCACAAGCATAAAACTGTCATCATGCATTCAAATACATCACATATACATATGGCAATCCTACCATTCATCTACACACTTACACATATAAATGCGTAACTCCTAGGGTCTCTAATGCAGGTGTAACAACTCTTCCCTCCTAAAAAGAAATTTCATCCCTGAAATTCCTACTAACTTACTCGTAAAAAGGTGGGGATACTGTGCTTTCATCGTAGCCTCGCGTTCCCATGTAGCATCCTGCCCAGTATGATGATTCCATAACACTTTGACCAACGGTATCTGTTTATTCCATAACTGTTTGGTCTCTCGGGCTAGAATCTGTACTGGCTCCTCACTGTAAGTCAAATCTGGCTGTATCTCTATAGCCTCAACTGAAATGACGTTCGAAGGATCTGATCTGTACCTCCTCAACATCAAAACATGAAACACATTATGGATTCGATTCAACTCAGGTGGCAATGCTAACCGATAAGCTAATGGTCCAATCCGTTCAAGAATCTCATAAGGACCAATGAATCTCGGACTTAGCTTACCCTTCTGACCAAATTGCATGATTTTCTTCCACGGAGACACCTTAAGAAATACCTCATCTTCGACACTGTACTCGATATCCCATCGTTTCAGATCCACATATGACTTACTGCGATCGGATGCATCTTTCAATCGACTCTTAATCAAATGCACTTGATCCTCTGCCTGCTGCACTAACTCGGGACCTATTAATCTCTGTTCACCTACCTCATCCCAGTGTAATGGTGTACGACATCGTTGTCTATATAATGCCTCGTACGGTGCCATCTGAATACTGGTCTGATAGTTGTTGTTGTAGGCAAACTCAATTAAAGGCATATAGCGATCCCAACTACCTTCCCATTCCAATACACAGGCGCGTAACATATCCTCTAAAATCTGTATCACACATTCTGACTGCCCGTCGGTCTGGGGATGAAAAGCTATACTAAACTGAACTTTAGTACCTAAAGCTCGTTGAAATGTACCCCAAAAACGCGATGTGAACCTTGGATCCCTGTCAGATACAATCGAAGACGGGACTCCGTGTAGTCGAACAATCTCGGCTATATACAAGCTAGCCAACCGTTCTAAACTGTAGTCCATGTGTACAGGTAAGAAATGAGCTGTCTTTGTCAATCTGTCAACTATTACCCATACTGAATCATGCTTAGCTTGTGTCATTGGTAGCCCTGTGACGAAATCCATCGTAATATGGTCCCAATTCCATTCTGGAAGCTGCAACGGACTCAATAATCCCGCGGGTACCTGATGTTCTGCCTTGATACGTTGGCATATCAGACACTTAGCAATATACTCTGCTATCTCTGTCTTCATACCTACCCACCAGTAATAGTGTCGTAAATCTCTGTACATCTTGGTACCTCCTGGATGATAAGCATATGAAGATTCGTGAGCCTCTTCCAATATCTGTCGTTTCAGCTCCCCGTCTGCTGGAATGTATAAACGCATTCCATGTCTCAGATTCCCATCGTCGTCCACCCTAAACAGAGTAGTCTTACTAGCCTGAACTTTCTGTAACTGCTTCTGATATTCCTCATCATTCACTGCACTCTGCCAAATCTGTTCTGTCAACACTGGTTTAACTTGCAGGTGCAACTGAGCTAAAAGACCTTCAGGTTGCACTGTTAATGTCCCATGTAACTGTCTTAATCCTGAAATTAACTTACGACTTAAGGCATCGGTAACTAAATTAGCTTTACCTGGATGATAGTCAATGATGCAGTCATAGTCCTTAATCAGTTCTAACCATCGTCGTTGCCTCAAATTCAATTCCTTCTGCGTACCCAAATACTTTAAGCTCTTATGGTCCGTGTACATGTAGCACATTTCCCCATACAAGTAGTGTCGCCAAATCTTCAGTGCAAACACTATAGCTGCTAACTCTAGATCATGCGTCGGGTAATTCCTTTCATGCGGTTTCAGCTGTCGTGACGCGTATGCTATCACTTTCCTATCCTGCATCAATACACACCCTAAACTATTAAATGAAGCATCGCTATAAACAATAAAAGTTCTCCCCGGCGTGGGTAAAGTCAACACTAGAACTTGTGTCAAACAATCTTTCAATCGGTCAAAACTCTGCTGACATTCTTCAGACCAATGAAAAGAAACATCCTTTTGTAATAATATCATCAACGGTAAGGCAAGCATAGAAAACCCCTTCACAAACCGTCGATAATAGCCAGCTAATCCCAGAAAACTGCGGATCTCACTGATATTTCACGGTATCGGCCAACTTAAAACCGCTTCAATCTTGCTCGGATCAACTCGGATACCCTCAGCTGAAATCACATACCCTAAAAATGCTACTTGTTCCAACCAAAACGAACACTTAGCAAGCTTACTATACAATTGCTTTTCTCGCAACCGTTGCAGAACTAATCGTAAATGTTAGTCATGTTCCTCATCTGATTTCGAATACATAAGGATATCGTCGATGAATACCACTACAAACTGATCTAAATAGTCTGTAAACACTGTATTCATTAGAGCCATAAACACTGCTGGTGCGTTAGTTAACCCAAACGGCATTACTAAGAATTCGTAGTGCCCATAACGCGTCCTAAATGATGTCTTAGCCACACTGCCATCTTTCACTCGAAGCTGATGATACCCTGATCTCAAATCAATCTTCGAAAACACTGCAACATCTTTTAACTGATCAAACAAGTCATCAATACGCGGTAATGGATACCTGTTCTTAATGGTTACCTTGTTAAGTTGCCGATAATCAACACACATCCGCATCGTCCCATCTTTCTTCTTGATAAACAACACTGGCGCACCCTAAGGTGAAATGCTCGGTCTAATAAAGCCTTTCTCTAGCAGTTCTTGCAACTGTACCTTCAGCTCCCTCAATTCCAATAGAGCCATTCTATAAGGTGTAATAGAGATGGGTTATGTACCTGGTATCACCTCTATCTCAAACTCAACCTCTCGTTCTGGTGGCAACTCTGGCAACTCTGCAAGAAATACATCTGGAAATTCATAAATTGTTGGAATGTCTGTCAACTGCATCTCCTTCTGTCTGATATCTGTCACATGTGCCAGGATTACTTCACAACCCTGTGCTATCAGTCGCTATGCTACTACCGCAGAAATCAATCTTGCTATTACAGACGGCACATTTCCCTGTATCACCTTCGTTCCCTGCTCTGGATGCTGTAGGTTCACTGTCTTCTGATGGCAATCCATTACTGCTCTGTACCGTGCTAACCATTCCATACCCAAAATAACATCAAAATCCCTAAAGGGCATCTCAACTAAATCAGACGGATAACACGCACCATAAAGATCCAAAGGACACTGTCTCAACACCCTATCCAGTTTCACATTCTTACCTAATGGACTCGATACGACTATCTCATATCCTAATGCCTCACTATCCCTCTCAAGTGTTCGGGCAAACTCTGTATTAATATATGAATGTGAAGAACCCGGATCAAATAACACTAATGCCTCATGATTAGAGATAAAAACATTACCGATCACGACATCAGAGGCATGCTGCTTATCCTGCTGAACCAAATTGTATACTCTGGTAGGAATGCCAATTGCTTGGTTCATAGACTCTTGGCTCGTCCCTCGGCTCCCACTATCACGGACTCCTCTGCCTCTTCCTCTGCCTCGTTCTGCGCTTTGGGAACCACCCGAACCCAATCTCACATTCGGATTCTGCTGCTAATACGAACCACCCTCTGATACAGTATGCACCGGGATATTATCACGGGTAGGACACTCTCTAGCATAGTGCCCAGCCTGACCACAACGATAACACAAATCGGACCTCATTCGGCAAGCCCCATGATGTGTCCGGCCACAAGTGCGACATGCCATCAATCCGGACCCTGTACTACCGCTGCCACTAGAATAAGTGGGTCTCCCACTCTGTATCCGTCGAGGTGTAGGCGGTCGTACTCCCATTGATCGTGGTAAAAAGGGACCTCTAAATCTCCCCCTCTTTGGGGATCCCGATGAAGAACTCGGCTCTCGAAACAGTCTCCTCATCACTTCTTGCCTCCTTTGCCCCTCTTGAAGGATCCAATCCTGATTCAACGCATTGGCCATCAAAGTAGAGAAGTCATCATAATTAAAACCATGCACCAATGCTCTAATTCAAAGATCTAAACCCTGTTCGAACCTCTTACACTGTTCTCTCCCGGACGTCAGAATGTTGGTGGCATAGTAGGCTAACCTCGTGAATTCCCTCTCATATTCGGCCACCGTCATGTTTCCCTGCGTCAAATTAAGAAACTCATGCAGCTTCTGATCCGTATAAGCCATCGGCACATATTTCTGTCGAAACTCCCTCTGAAAGTCAGCCCAGGTAAGTTACGTCTAGCTGAAGCCGGTGATCTTGTCTTTACTCGTGTCTAGCTTCTATCTCGCGTTCTCGGACGTTAGGGATGCTTAGAATCTTTAAGTAGGAGTTTTGGTAGGGTTTAGGGATGTTTAAGCTTAAGAAATAAGAAGGAATTAAGGAAAAACCATAGGTTTCTAACCCTTAAAAAGTCAATATAACGTCGCGTACGGCCGTACGGACTTGGTACGCCCGTACCGACCATAAACTCCTGACAAACCCAATTTCCTGCGAGCAACGGTACGCCCATACCCCATTTGGTACGCTCGTACGTACTCAATATTACTAACAAACTAAAATTCCTACGAGCTCACGTCCGGCTGTACCACCCTTTGGTACGCCCTCCAGGACCTAAAATCCCTGTAGTTCCCTTGTCTCGTACGACCATACGGCCAAGCCGTACACCCGTACCACGTTCTAAAATCCCATAACATGCCTTTTAGAAAGCCTAACTCATCCGTAACGATCCCAAACCTCCTTGCTAACCCTAGACACACTTCCAACGCATACTAAATCACATATATATGTCGTCCCTCATCCAACCGAGAAGACACACTCCTCAACAAGGCGACGACACACAATTAAACACATAATTCCATACAAACAAGTCGTAGCAACACATATACGCACAAGCATAAAATCGTCATCATGCATTCAAACACATCACATATACATATGGCAATCCTACCATTCATCTACACACTTACATATATAAATGCGTAACTCCTAGGGTCTCTAACGCGGGTGTAACATTCCTACTCTATGGTCTAAATGAAAATAATCAGAATGAGAACAAGTATTTGACATATAACATAATTATCATAACACTTCTATATTCCACAAATCACTGACCTTCTTTAAGGCCTTTACTTCACATAAACATAAGATTTATAACACAATAATTCTTTAAAGATAGAGACATGTACCTTTCAGCAAACTAGGTCCACTAGACTTTCACAATAAAAGCTTTATACTGGTTTTTTCTCATCACTAGTAACTACCTTGATGGGTTAAAAGTTCTTTTATACTCTGGTTGCCCTTCTTTCTTCTTTTAGGACTTACTCCAAGTTCTCTTTCCAAAATAAACCATTTAGTAGCAGTATATTAAGGTACACAAGAGTTGAGAATATTATCCAAAAATCCAATGATGTGGTTGATCAGTGCTAAGATTCTCTTTGCTTCTCTATAATCGCAATGTTCATTGTGATGTTCAATGTGTTGATCACACACCTCTTTTCCTATTTCTGTAAGTTCCTGTCTTAGGCTTTTAACCACTTTGAGATTGATAATATCTAAAAGATACAAACTATCAATAAATTTTTTGATTATAGTAGAATACATGAACAAGGGATAAGATTAAGAGTTTTAAGGAACTAAGAGTTTTTTAAGAATATGCTTCTGGATTTATTTCTTCTCCTCAAACTTAATGAGCTGAGGAGTATTTATAATACAACACTGGTGCCTCTGGTACCATTTGCTAGCTTAAAAGTAAATAATACACTTCAATAATTTTGAAATGGCCGACAATGTCAAGTGGTTCACTTACAAAATTATCATGACTGACGGTGGTTCCTAAATTCCTTTATGTCAGGAATCTCTATTATTTTCATAAACTGATAAAATTAAAAACTGATACAACTAGTGTTTATGGATTATTTTAGCCAGCTTTACATATTTATCATATACATACAGTAAATAATTGTAGTCAGATAGTAGAATCCTTATCCTTAAAGTGATAAGATTCTATTTGCCTTCGTGACACATGGCCACCTGCCTTTTAGTAGGCATCACGATTAATAGCCTGGACATCTATCTTATGTGTGTCTTCATCTTCTTATAGGTCTTCTTCTTCCTCCAGCCTTATTTTTTGAATTTCCTTTTGATGTTACATTTCTCCATTGATCCTCAGCTATTGTCCAAACATTTTAGTTTGAAAGTTCAAACTAGGATGCTTTTGTTCAAGTTTATGCCACAGATCTATTGCCCTTTGTCTTCCTACTTCAAATTCTGGATTTTGAGCAATTGAACTAGACAAACTATTGCTTGGCATGGACACGAACATTCTTGTATCTTGTAGAACTAGCTGATCATGATCATAAGTTATCTTTTCCATAATTATTTTAAAATTTTTAATAAGAATAGCTTTGTTGAAATCTCTTATGCCTTTTTGCTCTTTCCATTTTTTCTCTATGCTTCCTTTACTAATTCTCTGGGGTTTCACCAATTCATAACACGAAGTTTGATGAATTTCCTAAAGCTGATATGGATATCTTGGCATCCCATCTCCTTCATATTCCATCAAAGTGCTAGTTATCAAAAAAGTAATTAATCCATAATCAAGATTTAACTTTTTTAATGTCAATCTAACAATGGTGGGCAATTCCTTCCTTGTTTGTTCTAGATCAATTTCCAGAACACTAACCAATCTAGCATCTACTAGGGGTATGTTTTCTGTTGCCTTTTTAGCTTCCACCTGTAAACTGAGACCAGCTGGTTGATCATGAACATAAGGATACAATGATGTGTTGACTTTGAGTAGGTTTTCTATTGAGTCAGTAATCTTACTATTGATTGCCTCCCTTATATCTCTTGGCATGTAGCACTCTATTTTCTATAGGAGCTCTTTTCTTTCTTGCTTCTTGTTCATCATTTTTTCTTTACCTACTCAAATGTTTTTTCAAGGTTTTCTTTAAGATGGTTATTATTCATCTTAACTGCCTCTTTAAAATACTTTGAATATAACCAGAACCCTTTTTGAGAGAGTTCTCGACCTTTCCAGGCTTTTCTAGCCTCATCTCTTTCGAGATCAGAAACTTTCATTTTCTGTTTTGCTACAGGCTTGTCCCATTCTCTACCTTGTTCATCTTTCCATCCAGAAGGTTCTATCTTCTCCAGAGGAGTATTATAATGTGAAGCTTTTGAGAACTTCACTTTATAGTAATACTTCCCTGATGGCTCTCTAAGTAACCCTATCACATCTTCTTCTACAAGAGGGTTTTCCTCTTCATTAAGAAGATCATCATCAAAAAATGATTCATCAACTGATGGATGCCTGCATGTCTCTTTGTGACCATTGCCACCAGAGCTGGGATCTTTTTGAACCAACTTACCCTTTCAGGCTTGTTCCTCCTGAAAATTTTTCTTTCACCTTTTTTCAAGCCTTAAGACCAACCATCTATTAATTCTATTGGCTTTTGATTCTTTTATCCATTCTACCAATTGTGTATATGCTATTTTTAATAAGCACATTGAAGACCAATGTCCCATGTGCTTGTAATGCTAGCAAAGACTATTTGTAGTAATCCTTGCCTTCTTTGCCGTCCTTGTGAGACTAGAGCTTTTGCTTTCAGAGCCTGTGCTCTTAGTTTTCTTTCTTTTAGATGGGCATTGCTTCCTTTTATACCCTTGCTTTTTGCATATCCAACATAACTTGGTTTTTACAGTAGGATCCATCTGTAATATCAACAAGTTCATGAGAAAGAGAGTCAAGCTATTACATTTTTATCAGAAGAAATATATTCAATATCAAACTTGTAATAACTAAACCATTCTTGCAATCTCAAAAGTCTAGTTTTCCTAGCCTTTTTAAAGTTCAAATTCATAAATCTTTTTACGTAAGTTGAATCTGTTCTAAGAATAAATTTTTTGGAGCTAAAAAGATATAGAAAGCCTTTATGCCATTTTTTGCAGTAAATATTTCTTTTTCATGAATGAGATAATTCATTTATGTACCTTTAAAAGTTCTAAACCAGTTTAGGTTTATGACCTTTAATCTTAAGGACTGCACCTTAATTACTATTTGAAGCATCTGTTTCTAAAACTAACTCATCTTCATATGAAGGCAATTCTAGACAAGGTAAATTTTTCATTTTTTCTTTTATCTCTCTTATTGCTTGGGTATCCTCATCATTCCAATACCAAGGTATTTTTTTAGAAGTTTTCTTTGAAATTCTACTTAAGTATTTGGATAGATTTTTAATAAATTATTGAGCATAGTTAGCAAGTCCGCAAAACCTTTGTACTTGCTTTCTATCCTCCAATTCATTAGGAAACATAGTTATCTTTTCCGATATATGGTCTTGCAACCATACCTTACCTTTAGCTATTTCTATTCCTAAGAACTTTACATGTTCTTTAGACTATTCTATCTTTCTTTCTGATAGAATCATACCTTCTCTTTTAAAGATATCAGTCATTTATTCCAAGTGACTTATGTATTCTATTTCACTATTGTTAAATACTAATACATCATCTATGTAGACCACACAGAATTTTTTTAATGCTTTGAAAGCATTATCCATCTTTCGTTGAAAAATGCCAGGTGCATTCTTTAAACCGAATGGCATAACCAACCATTCATACATTCCTGAGGAGCATTGAATGCTATTAAAAGTATTGAGTCCTCTTCCATCTTAACCTGCCAATAACCACTCTTTAAATCAAATTTAGAAAAAATGGAAGGTTGTTTAAGACTTAACCTGTCAATGACATCTCTTGCTATAGGAATCTTATAGCTATCATCTTTGGTAGCATTATTTACCTGACGATAATTTATAACTATTCTTGCTTTTCTTTTTACCTATTCTGCATGATTGATCACCATGAAAGCTGGACTAGAGTGAGGACTTATGTTATCCCTAATCAATCCTTTTTCAAGCAGTTCAGGAATCTATTTTTCAAATTCTTCTATTATCTCTCTAGTATATATTATATTTTTTGCTTTGATGATAGTTTTTGGATCTTTTAGTTCTAGTTTGGCCTTGATGCCATTTAGAACCCATAACTTTAATGGATCTTCACTAAAGTTATCAGCAAGCTTAACTAAGAATTTATCCCATTTTATTCCAGTTAACCACATGCTACATACAATAGGTTTTCCTATTATACCTTGTATCTCAGTATATAACTGTTCATACCAATTGGTATTATTTGAATTATTCTTTGATTCAAATAAGTGTTCTAGCCAAGATTCACCATGATGTACTAGCACTCTGAAAGTTGGTTCACAGGGAATTGTTCCACATGTTTTGGATATTTGAACAGGGTAAAATCCAAACTTAAGTTTAAGTTTTGGTTTTACTAGGATTGGAATTTTGACTCCTGCAAGAGCAACTGAAGTTTTATCTTACACAAAGGGGCAATGTTGTTTTAAGAAAGCACTTCCTAAAACAATAGCTACATCTAAGTCTGGAAAGGCTAAGAGTTTATTAATTATAAATTGAGCATTTCCTATTATGATAGAAGCTTTTGTTGCATAACGAGTAACTACATTTACCTCTCCTCTTGCCATCTTAAGGACCATAGGTTCTACTAATTGATACCACTATTCATCAAGTAATGCATTGGGTCTTGCACTACTAAGTGTTGCTCCTGTGTCTATTAACGCATCTAAACCATAATCATAATAGCCTGGAAATTTAAATGTTACTTCAATATATGTACTCAAGTTTGTTTCCTCAAGGCTAAAGATTTTGTGTGATGCCATTGGTTTGGGAGATACCAGTTTCCAAACCTCATTAAAGGGAATGGAACGTTGTTGAGAAATGTTTCTGATTGCTCTAATATGTTTCTGATCGTCATCATCTTCTGTAAATATAGGAATAATAATTTCTTTACATCCTATAATCTTCTTATTGTCAGATGATTGACGATCCTCTTCTTGGGTTTTAGAAGTTCCTTCTTGATTTTGTCTTGATCTTCTAATTAAGGGTTCTTCATGACTTTCTTCTAATATTGTATCAGACATGATTTTTCTGGGCATGTCAATTGACCTCCTAGAACTTTGATTAGGGGAAAAATTTTTAAAGTCATATCTTAAAGAAGCACTTCTTGACAAATAACTTTTGAGTTGAGGATCAAATATTTTAAATTCTCTCATAGGCTCTTCTAAGCTAAGGATAATGTTTTTACCCTTTTGTGTGATTTGAGAAGATCCTATAGATTTAAAAGTTTCAATCGGTTTAATAAGCACCCAAATTTTGGGCCAACTAAGCTTTACAGGGTTGATTTCTTTTCTGTAGAATTACTTATAGTTGTCTGAAACTTCATTAAATAGTTCTGTTATTTTAGAAATGTTCCTCACTCTAGGATTTGTTGAGTTGATTAACCTAAAAATAATCCTAGTGTGATACGCTAAGTATTTGGCCTAGGAACTCATCCTATTCATTTTGCTTGACTTTATCCTTAAAGCCAAAGAATTTCCTAATGTTCTATCGTTCAAAGCCATAAGATAGTTTGGATGACTTTGAAACCAGATAGGACCATTTGCAAGATTAGTCTATACTCCTGATATCAGCTGATCTTTGAATTCTTTTTATCTTTTATCTACAATAGTTACTATCATTGGACTATCCACTGGAAGATTAAACAAAGGAACTAATCTTACTTAAACTAGACCTACATGAATGTACTTGTATTCTCCTTTTTCCTTATTTATCATCTCTCTGATTTTTATGAGATTAATAAGGAGGATATCCAATGTTTCTAATTCTATACTAGAAACCTGAGCCGTTAACTCACTTTGGGAGACATCTACTATAGATTTAAAGTTAAACCTAGACCTGCTATAAATAGCATTGATGTCTACCTTAGGTAATTTCCATTCTAAACAACTTTTGGATGGATCCTCGTATTGAAAAGATTCTTCATGTACCAGAGCATTATCCAATAGGATTAACTCTTCATCTATAGAAGCTTCTTCTGAATTCATCATGAATATTTGTGCTTGCTATAAATCAGATTCATCATTATCAGTCTCATATTTTAACATTACTTCATAGATTGAATCTATCTCAGAGTCTACATCAGATAAATCCTCTTCATCTATTAATTCGTACACTAGACTCTTGTCTTCAAAAAATATTCTTCGAAGATTTTCTTTTCTTTTATTTTTATATGTGCATGTATCAGCCTTACAATTTTTTGCTCCATATATCCAGTAACAGTTACAGTTGCTCAAAGGTTTTCCTTTTAGACACTTAGGTTCTCTTCCATGTTTTTTCTTGAATGCTTCTATTCTATCTTTATCCTTAAGGTTGGTTCTTCTTTTAATAAACCTAGAAGGCTTATTAAAACTTTTTCTAACCTCTCTGTCTTTTCTTATATCCTTTGAATTTTTCTTAGAAGAATACCCTGTTCTAGGTTTTTATTTTGGTCTTGAAGAACATCTGTATCTACCAGGAACATACTCAACCTGAGAACAACAACTCCTATTTAAGTAAGGAAGACATTTTGTATCTTGTCTTACTTGGAGTTCAGTACATGCCTTTCTCAAGGCATACCTTACTACTTGGATTCTTTCACCTAGACCATTTACAACCTTGTCTTATTTTATGAGCAATTGAAAAGCTGTTTTTGTTACTTCAGGCCATGGTTTAGGCAACTTAGCAAAAAATAATTCTAACATGTAGTTTTAAGAAACTAAGCTAAGATTGTAATAGTACTTTTGAAATTCACAAGCAAAATTATCAAAGAAACACATATCATATATTTACAATTTCATTAGAGCCATCAAAGATTGCTCTTTTTCTAATGATTCTGTTGATAAGGAGAAACCATAAAATTCTCTTTTCAAAGCATCAACAACTATAGCTAACACTCTATCAGTTATTACTTCTTTTTTAATTTCTTTTTTAATGGGAGTATGAGCTATTAGTGATTCCTAATATTTTTATGCATTTCCTACTATGATGGCTGTACACAATTCATAAGCACTTGTTGGGGTGTACGATCCTAACTTAATTATGAATTTTATCATTGTAATCCACTCATCAATTCTTTCTGAAGCATGCTTTTCACAATCAAGGTTCAAAAAGGTTGCTGGGCTTATTTCACGCCTAAAAGGGTTATCCCGAGGCATAAATTCTTCTTTGGTTTTATAGAGATAATTAGGCTTATACATAGTTTTCTTTGTAGATAGAAGTTCATTGAATGTCCTATCATCCATGGGAAATGAAGCTTCTTCTACCAATCCTAATGACTTTCTAAGGTTCTGAGCCAAATTGCTACTTTCCATATTGGTTACCTTAGCTATGGGATCTAAAATGAAGGGGATAATTTTTTCTTTTCTTAATTTCAAAATTTCCTTTTCAGTTAAAGGTCTTTTTGGGGCTTTTCAGGATTTCGCTCATTCGATTGCATCTTGCCTTTCATTTACTAATTTTCCTATTTCGCTAGCTAGTGCATCCCTTTGTAAATAGAAGTTCATTGAATGTCCTATCATCCATGGGCAATGAAGCTTCTTCTACCAATCCTAATGACTTTCTAAGGTCCTGAGCCAAATTACTACTTTCCATATTGGTTACCTTAGCTATGGGATCTGAAATGAAGGGGATAATTTTTTCTTTTCTTAATTTCAAAATTTCCTTTTCAGTTAAAGGTCTTTTTGGGGCTTTTCAGGATTTCTCTCATTCGATTGCATCTTGCCTTTTATTTACTAATTTTCCTATTTCGCTAGCTAGTGCATCCCTTTGTTCTGGTGAATCTCCAGTTGAACCCATTGACTGAAATTTTTCTAACAATTGGTTTACTTCATTTTGAACATTCCCAAAAGATGTTAATCTTGTAAGATAGCTTGAGTCTGAACTTTCGATGTGATCACCCATTAAAACTTTCAAATTTTAATTTGAATAATTTTTTGGAAATACTTTTCCTGGAAATTTTTGGATTTGTTTATGCTAAAAGATATTCCTATGGGCTAAAACTTAAAGTTTTATGAAAATTGAGTTCTTTTTATAAATACACAAACTATGTATTTTGACTTTTGTACAAACACGTCAAAATGAGAAAATTTTTTACTGACACATCAATTGAAAAATATTAAAAAGTTTTTACACAAAAAATATCAATCTTCCTGTGAACATGAATCAACTGAAAACAATGGGAAGAAAAACTAATGAGTTTATTTGAACAGAGGGCAAGCCTTGTTTGGATGAAATGAATGAAATTACGTTTAAATTCAAATTACTATTTTTTTTAAAAGAAAAATGCGGATGAAATGTGCGTCAAGTATTAAATAAATAACTTCAATAATTTAGTATAAAACAAATATTTTTTTTGTTGAATCATAACGCCAGGTGTTTGCAAAGATAATGAATGAAAATGTAAACAACTTCATTTCAGGGCTCATTCAAAGTTGACGGATAATGCACTCAATAATTCAAAGTCTTCCATATTATTTTACTATATACTGTTATCATTGCTTCTACTTCCATGGGAACGACTAAGATGCAATTGTTTTTTATTCCAATAACAAAATATAAAAAATATATATATCTAGATGAGATGCATTATCCAGGAAAGTATGTTGAAACTTCCTCAATCTATATATCTTATTGACAAGATATTGTTGACCATGACTTGCTCTCTCAGATTTCACTGCTTTTTTGTCCTATAAATAGACTGCATCTTTTAAAGTATAACTACAAAAAAAAAAAAAAAACAATCAGCAAATTGTTATTATTTTGCGAGCAAATTGTGATTTAGTTTGGGGAATGGAGAGGATTTTCTTGATTAAGTTGCTGTTTTATGTGTTTATAGTGATACTTCAAATGGAAGTATATAAAGCTTGCATTGAAAAAGAGAGAGTGGGCTTGCTGCATATCAAAGCTAATCTCCTCAATTCCAACTGTGATATTCTAGATCCTCTTCATTCATGGGTTGATGATCATGGAAGTGACTGCTGTCATTGGGATCGAATTATTTGCAATAATGCCACCTTCAAACGTGTGATTTCTATTTCTCTCTTTGGAGTGTTGAATTATTCTCCGGTGTATTGCAACCTGAATGGATCATTGTTTCATCCTTTTGAAGAATTGATTAAACTTAATTTATCTCAAAATTCTTTTGGAGGCACGTCCGATATTAGAGGTACACATGTTTTTATTAATTTGTCATAGTTAGTATTTGTATTATCTTATTACTTTGATGCGAATGACATATAGGCTCAAATGCACCTTTATTAGTAGTAGACCAATTTGCCTCGACTAAATATTTTCCTGTTGAAACTTAAAGAATCATGCAACTAAGCATATTGGTACTAATTTATCAGTTATATGTTAGATCTTACCAAATAACCGACCTGGCAGCATATCAAACATGGAAGAAACTTTTAAGCAGAAGATTAAGAATTCGACATAAAATTTAAGATTTTGACTCTTGGTGGCATATCAATCATGCAACTAAGCATATTGGTAAATAAACATATATATATGGTATATTTTATTAACAATACATATGTATTTATCATATATATCATACCATATAATATATATTTTTATACGTAATATAAACGAAGCAGAATAAGAAGAGAAGAAGTATCACAATTCCATGTAATAAAAAATAAGAAGGATAAATATTATCATTTTCACATAATCATGAAGATGAAGAAAAATGATGGATAAGAGATTTGAAATAGGGATTTAAAAAAGAATAAAATGATAAAATATAAATTAAGAATAAAAATGCAATTTTACAAAAAAAAACTAACATAATTTTAAATAAAAGTGAAATTGTAAATAGTTAAAAATTAAACTATTTAATATTTCTAAACTCCACATAATAAAGGTCATTTTCATTTTATTGATAATATGACCCAATACATTTAAATAAATATTCAAATTCTAAGATTTATAAATATAAACTTAAGATAATTTTAGTGTTGGATGAATATACATTAATATTTAGGTCTTTTTACAAAAATACAGAAAATTCACTCAAAAAAATACAAAAATATATTTTTTAAAATATGAAATTAAAAAAATTATTTTTAAAAATATGAATTTTTCCAAAATTTACTGAAAAAGTATATATATATATAATATACATAAAAAATACTGAAAAGATATTATTTTAGTATATGTTAATTATTTGAAACATATTTTTTGAGTATTTAAAACTAAAATTTTAAATTATAATTTTTTAAATATTAATTTAAACTTATGTATCTTTTATATTTTAATAATTTTTAATTTTAAAATACATTTTTATAGGAAAGAATGTATTCTCAAAATACAGTATTCCTGTAAATAGCCCTAACATTTATTAGTGTGTATTTGTCTCAATTAGAAAATGAAATTATAGTTTGTTAAGCTGATGTAAGAATATTTATAATTTATGAAAAAAGCATTATAAATTATAAAAGAGATTAAAAAATCTAATTCAGAATTAAAAAAAGCGTAATAGTATTTTTATATTTTCCATGCAAAAACCGATTTTATCATTTAAACACAAAATCATCTAAAAAGTGGAATCCCAAGCAATCTAGAAATTGATTTATACATTTCCATCATTCAAGACTTTGATTTAATTTTATGGTTGAATATTTCTGTAGTGATGATAGTTTTCTTAAGCATTCCAAGCAATCTTTTTGAGTTCTTTTCGGTTTCTTTTTACATGCAAGTGTTGGATATAAGCATGAATAACTTTGATGGTACTTCATCAATGAAAGGTAACTTTTGATCTTACCTCATCAATTCTTTTTGTGCGAATTATATTCTCTCCTTCGTACAAATAAATTACTTTCTGCCTAAGATTTAAACTTCATTTGATTTTATACATAATCTAATTCAATCTATGTATACAAATGTGCAATTTATTTAAAGAATATAAACAAATTATGAACTTATTTCATTACGTAGCCAAATTTTCAGGTTCAAAATTGGCAACGGAAAAGCCTAAACTTTGCTGTTGTAGCCATAAAATTTGGTAATAGCAAAATTTTTCTACCTAAAATTAGCAATGGAATATTTAATATTTTAATTTCCCTCTCAAATTTATCTATATCTCTTTACATAATTTCCTAACTAATTTTCATCTTTTTACAGTTCCTTTTCGACTTTTTCTTTATCAACTTTTTATTTTCAATTTATTTTATTTTATTTTTGATAATATTTATTTTTTATTTATAATTATTTTGTCTTCTATATTTTTCATTTTCTATACTAGTTCTTTCAAATTTTCCTTTATATTTATATTTATATCTAAATTTCCTATATTTATAATCTTAATGTTTAAAAATTATTATTTTATTTCACTCAATATTTTTATTTACTTTCTATTCAATTCAATTTAATTTTTATTTTCATCTTTTTCACATATTATATTTATATTATTTATCTATTGCAGATTCAATCATTTGTTAAAAATTTTCAAATTTTCCATATAATGTTTTTAGAAAATTAAAAAAGCTATCGATTATTGTAAGCCTTTTTTTTTTTTGAGAAATACGTGAAAAAATATATAGTACTTATGAATAACAAATATTACATAAAATTTTAATTATATTAAAAATTAAAATGTGAACATCATTTAAATTCAATCTACATAAGCTAACACAATATGTTTGATATGATTAATTTATGTCATACTTGTGAATCTAATACTTTCAACATGAAATGATTCATATATAAAAAGCAATTGTTAACTTATTAGGACATCAACATAGTGCCGTTTTATTATTTTAAGGTGGATTAACACATTCATCCAATAGAAAGTGATGTGACTTATAAAACATGTTTAAAGCAAGTTAGCAGTTAACTTGATTTTTACAATATTATTAATTGGTTGACATGAACCTTCATAGATTTGATCATAAAAAATCTCAAATCCACCTTTTTAATATAGATTCACAGATCGTATTAAAAAATACCATTTCCAATAACAATGCTTCAAAGTTGGAGAAATAAAGCATTCATATTTATCATAGATTAACCTTTTAAAAAGGATAATTATGTCATCTTAACAATTAAAATGCAATAGAACAGTGGGACACATTTCAATTAAGAACCAAACATTGTTAGGTAACTTGTTTGCAAGATTCATGTTAGTATATTGGTGTTAATTGATCAATAATATATTATATCTTATACATCATATTAATCTGGCATAACAATATTTCAAACATGCAGGTTTAGACAGGATGAAGAAACTAAGAGTCCTGGATGTTTCTTGGAATCGCTTCCAAAAAAATATCTTATCATCTATTAATGCTCTTATATCACTTAAGATCTTAAATCTTGAAGGCAATTTCATGGATGGAGATTTTGCTATTCATGGTGAGTTCCCTGCGGTGGCAAACTTTTTAAATATTCTTTTTATGATCTTCCATAATTAGTACATGCTTTTGCAAGCAATTTACATTCATGATCCCTTAATTTATATCTCTTTCCCATCATAATTCCTCAATTTCAATCTATACCATAGAAATCCTTGAATTTTAATATCATTTCCATGAAAATCCCCCAATTAACATGTAAACATAATTAACACGTAAACATAAAAATAATATAATACAATTTGATATATTAACATGAAAATGATGTGTCAAAAAATTACACTTCATCTAAACTATCATATAAAATTATTTAAATATATTTTTCTGAATAAAATCTCTAATATACAATTTTAAAAATATTTTACTATGAGTTACATTAAACTCATTCTATAATTAATAAAACCGTATTCCTTATGCATAATAAATTATAAAGAATTAGCAATCATGAATGTCAAGTACAATAAGAATTCTTCAATATTCATTAAAAAATGTGAATTTCATCATTAAACTTGTAATTCAACCATCAATATTTTTTTTAATTGTTCATCATTAAACTTGCTAATTGATTTATACATTTCCATCATTCAAGACTTTGATTTAATTTCGTGGTTGAGTATTTTCTCTAGTGATGATAGGTTTCTTAAGCATTTTAAGCAATTCTTTCAAGTTCTTTTCAATTTCTAATCTAATTTCTTTTTTTTTTTATCTTTTTTACACAATGAATAGAATTAAACAATTTGAAGAATTTGGAAGTGTTGGATATAAGCATAAATAACTTCAAGGGTACATTATTGATGAAAGGTAACTTTTAATCTTACCGCATCGGTTGTTTTTGTCTTATTATATTTTCTCTTTCATACAAATAAATATCTTGACTAACTGTATTTTAAATTACTTTCTGCATAAGATTAAGTTTCATTTGATTTTATATATAATCTAATTTGATCTATATAAACAAATATGTAATTTATTTAAAGATTATAAATAAATTATGAAGTAATTTCATTACTTAGCCAAATTTATCTATATATGTCTCCTTGCATACTTAATTTCCTGACTAATTTTCATCTTTTTACAGTTTATTTTCAACTTTTTCTTTATCAACTTTTTATATTCAATATAAAATTCAATTTGATTAAATGAGATTTCTCAATTGAGTTCATTCAACAAAAAAAAAAAGTTCAAAAATCTATTATACTATTTGTTAATACTTGAACTAATAATAATGATGTTTTTCCTAATTCATTGCTATCAATTATGAATTTTTGAAAGGCTGAAACCCCACAATAATTAAGAATTATTTTAATAATATTTTTAAAAAATATAAGGTACATTTTCAAAATATCTATGAAGAAAATTATTTAATAATTTTTATTATACTTATATTATAATATTTTTTTATATTTATTATGTCAAGCCATTTCCATATCAGCATGTAAAATTATATTATATTATTTTTTTTGTTTACATGTTAACGAGAATACTTTATAGAAAAAATATTAAAGTTTAAAGAATACTTTGTTTATCCGTCATTAATGCATGTTTTTGTCTTTTCTTTTTATACCACTACGTGATCCAGAATTCGAAAATCTGAAAAAGTTGGAAGTACTGCGCATAGGCTCCAATAACTTCAATTTGGTACCCTAGCAGGTAAGCTTTAATCTAATCTTATTTATGTATGAATATGACTATTTCCTCTCCTCGAAGCAAGCCAAATTTCCTGCTCATAATGCATTTAGAGGTTTGGAGTTATTTATTTGAGTTGGCTTCAATTCAAATCAAATCTCAGGCTTATTGTCTACTATATTTTATTAATAATCAAAGATTCAACACTTGAATTCTCGGTTCTATATTCAGGATTTGGATCATTAAATTGGTTCATAAGGTCTAATCAGTCGTCAAAATTTCTTTAGGAAAGCAACACATAGCTTGTTATTTTCCTGATCACAAAGTCCCCTTTCGCTGAACTCGATTAAACTATTTCTGGTAAATTAAAATGGTAGACAAGTTTAAGTAAATTATAATTACTGATATAAAATAATAAAATCTTAATACAATAATATTTGTAATTGATGGTGTGTATATGATTTTTTTTTGTTAAAGTACAAATATTAATATGATTACATTAATTAAAATAAAAATACAAAAGTTATTTTTGATTTTAAAACAAAATTAATATTTAGGTTGATATATAATTCATTTTCTATTAAAAATTATTTCTTCCATCCCAAATTCTTTCAATTTTATAAGAAGTAAGAAAAGTCAGTTCTTAAGTACAAAAGTTTATTATTATTATTTAAAATTAACCATAAACAACAAATCTTGGATCCATCTAAAAAGTATACAGTGGGAATGATGTCTGTAATTCTTTTAATGACTTCATTTTACGTGAATTTTCTTTATTATTTTTGCTTCTTTTTTGTTCCATTTTCATTTTTGATGGGATTATTACAACTAGCTGCAAATGATCTAGCATGGTGTCCTTTTCCATATTTTATTAAGCCTTGCAAGTTAATATCTTATTAATTATATTAATTAAGTGAAACAACAAATGAATCAAAAGCACTTTAATAAACGAAATTCAATTATGATGGTATGAAACAGACGTATATATTTCTTAATGCAATTGCTCATATATGATTCTACTTTTATGACTTTAAGTGTCAAAGAAATTTAATATCCAAAATCGTATAATGCACAGGTTTGGAAAGATCGAAGAAACTGCAAGTCTTGGATATTTCTTGGAATAACTTCAACTGTTGCGACTTTTCATCTCTTACATCGCTTAAGACTTTGATTATTAAAGGCAACTTTATGAGTGGATATTTTACTAATATTGGTAAATGATCTAGAATGACGAACTTTCTACATGTTATCTTCAAGAACTTCAAAATGTAATCTACGTATAGATTTGCTTTTCTATTTATTCTTACAATACTATGTGTTTCAAAATTAGGTGACCTTAAGCAATCAATTCAGTGATACCATATCAATCACAGGTAACTAGTCACCTATGTTATGTGTTTTTTCTATGTCTATTTCATGTCCTTTAATTTTCTGCTTATAAAGCACTTTAAGGCCATGTATTGTATATATTATATTCAGTTAACATTGACTAGTCGAATTTAGCATGTGTTTTCTACTTAGTGTTAAGACTTTGTTTCATTCAATTCTTTCAAAAAATTTATTTTATTTGTAAATAAATTTTCATTGATAATTTTATTATAAACATTTTAAAATTCATTTAGTCTTTGCAAATAAATTCACTTTATTTATATGGTGGATTTAATATAAAAGCTTTGAAGTTTATTATTATTTGAGATTTATAAATGAATTACACAAAATTTGTAAAATTTATTTGAACGAAACATCTTTACCCTATTTATCTATTTCAGAATTAAGTGAAGTATTGCGTGTGATTACAAATTATTATCAATGTTATATTCTAACATTTTAGTCATCTTTTTATAAATGGTTTTGTAGGATTATGTGAATTAAAAAGCCTCCTTGAGTTGGATCTTAGTCATAATCAATTTTCTGGTAGGGT
Source organism: Dalechampia spathulata (assembly GCA_948192965.1). Lineage (NCBI taxonomy): Eukaryota > Viridiplantae > Streptophyta > Magnoliopsida > Malpighiales > Euphorbiaceae > Dalechampia > Dalechampia spathulata. The sequence continues at coordinate 21,477 of CANYBF010815722.1, forward strand.
ACCTCAATGTCTTAGCAACTTAACCAATCTCCGAGTTCTTGATTTATCCTACAATCACTTCACCGGCAACATCCAATCGATTGTCTCTCCACTCACATCACTCAAACATTTGATGTTTTCTGGCAATAACTTCCAAGGAATATTCTCATTTAGTGCTTTGGCCAACCACACAAAACTTACGATCTTTGAGCTTTCATCTCCAAGTACCATGTTCAAATTGGAAACAGAATCTCCTTCCCGATTTCCTATGTTTCAATTGAAAGTGATTGTCTTGAGTAATTGCAGCTTAGCGACAATTCCAGGCTTTCTTTTCTACCAACATCACTTGGAGTTTATTGATCTTTCTGATAATAAGTTGATGGGAACAATGCCTAGTTGGATCTTGCAACAGAACTCTAAGCTAAAAGTTATGAAATTAAGGAACAATTCACTAACAAGAACTTTTCAGCTATTTGATTTCAATCATGATTTGGAAGAGTTGGACATATTGGTATGATCCTCTCAAACCTAAGATATATGAACCTTTCGAATAATTGTTTTGAAGGTAATGCTCCTTCCTCAATTGGTGATATGGAAAATCTAGCATATCTAGATTTGTCCCATAATAATTTTTCAGGAGAGCTCCCAAGAACTTTGTTTTCTAATACAAAGTATTTAACGGAATTGGTTCTATCTAACAACGGCTTCTCTGGAAAGATTTTTCCAAGGATTGTGAATTTAAGCTACTTAGAGGTGTTAGACATGAAGAATAACAACTTTAGTCAAAATATAGATGTAGGATTTTTCTACTGCCCCAAGCTTTATGTTTTAGACATATCCAATAACAATGTTGGGGCAATAATTCCTATTCAGCTATGTAATCTTAGTAGCCTCGTCTTTTTGGACTTCTCACAAAATAGATTATTTGGGAGTATGCCTTCTTGCTTCAATGCTTCATCATTAAAATACCTATTTCTACAAAAGAATGGTCTAAATGGATCTATACCTCATGTTCTCTTAAGAAGTTTGAATTTAAGGGTAATAGATCTGAGTTATAATAAATTTTCTGGAAGTATCCCATCTTGGATCAATCAATTTTCTGAATTGAATGTGTTATTATTTAAGGGAAATGCATTGAGTGATCATATTCCTAGAGATTTGTGTCAGTTAAGGAATCTGACCATGATAGATTTTTCGAACAATTCACTTGGTGGTTCAATCCCTTCATGCTTTCACAACATATCATTTCATATTATAGAAGAAGGCTATTTTACAACTATAGACCCTGCTTTCATGGTTGGATTTGGCTATTTGGCTGATGATGATACCACTCTTGATTGGTATCCAAGTGGCTATTCTTTGCCCTATAAAGATGTAGTGGTGGAATTTGTAATGAAGAACAGATATAACTTATACAAGGGTAAAATCATAGACTTATTGGCTGGAATAGATTTGTCATGCAATGAGTTAACTGGTGAAATCTTTTTAGAAATTGGACAACTCTATAATATTCGATCGTTGAACTTATCTTTCAACCATCTATCAGGATCAATCCCTGTTAGTTTTTCCAATTTAAAGAATTTGGAAAGCTTGGATCTTCAGCACAACAACTTAAACGGTGTAATTCCTTTTCAGCTAGTTGACTTGAACTTTTTAGAGGTCTTTGATGTTTCCTACAATAACCTATCTAGTAGAATACTTGATAAGGGTCAATTTGGAACATTCAATGAGAGTAGCTACAAAGGTAATCCTAGATTGTGTGGAGATCTCATTCATAGGAGTTGTAACACTACAAAAGGAATTTTGGTACCACCACTATTCATTGATGAAAAGGAGGAAGATGAAAGTTTGATTGACATGGTTTGGTTCTATTGGAGCTTTTGTACATCCTATATTGCAGTTGTGTTGGGGTTAGCAATGGTCCTTCGCATCAATAGATATTGGTGCATGTTATGGTTTTGTTTCATTGATGATTGTATCTATTGGTGTTTTGATTATCTTTTCTTTTGGAAGTAAGTTCAAAATAAGTTCCAATAATGATATATTAAGAGTCATATATCATTCAGTACTCCAAAGAGTGTTCATTTGTATTGGGTATTGGACTTGTACAAACTTTATTTTGCTTGCTAACACTCTCATATGATGAATAAAATTCCCTTCACTTACTCCAAACATTCAAATCCATGTCTACTGTAGTTTCCTTCATACAAATTTGACATGGGCATTTATTTTATTTGGCAAGATCAATTTTCTAACAAAGAGTCAAACGAAGAGTTCATATATTTTAATAGAACTGCTAGAGTGAGACTAATCCTGCATGAATCCACTTATGTGCACTTCTTGAAGGCAGTGTGGCCTACAATTAATGTTTACACTCTAAGTAGAAGGTAGGAGTTCCAAATTATCTACGGTGCAAGAACTATTTACAAAACAAGTATTGCGGCAAGCAGACTGGCAGAACTACCACAATATCAACGTCAATGGCACTGCGCAAACAAAAAGGAGAATCCATGAACGTAAACATGAATCAATTGAAAACAAAGGGAATAAAAACTGATGAGTTTGTCGGAACAAAGGGAAACCCTTCATGCATATTGTTAGTATTTGCTCTGCCTCGTCGCATATTATTTTGGATACTTTTGGTGTACTATATAAAGGCACTTGTACATTGAGAATAACCATAAAGAAAAATAAAGTTGATAAATATTAATTAGTGATTGCTTCATTGAATTTGGAGAATGGAGAGGCTTTTCTTGATTAAGTTCTCATTTTATTTTTTTATAGTGATGGTGCAAAGGATAACATATAATGCTTGCATTGAAAATGGGAGGATACGTTTGCTGCGGATTAAAGCATTCCTAAAATCAAATTGCGAGATACATGATACTCTTGATTCATGTGGGTAAATGATGAAGACAACAACTGTGTGGGATCGAGTCATATGCAATAATGTCACCTTAAAACATATGGTTTCAATTTACTTGCAAGAAACATTTAGGGAATTTTTTTAAAATTACCCTCTGCCAAAGTTATTTTTTTAACTTTCTCAATTGTCACTTTTCTTACGAAAATATCACATTTCTTAAAATAATATATCAATTCAAAATAAAAAAATATCAATTCAAAATTTCATGAGATTTTTTAAAAAATATATTAATATAAATTATAAATTCATAATTCAAAAAAAATGTGAAACTTTTAAAAAATATTATTTTAATAATAAATTTTTTAAATCCATTTTTTATAAAAATATTTTTTAATAATAAAAAATATCTCCAATAATAAAAGTATTTTATTTTTTAATAATAAATAATATTTTGTAGTTTTTGATATTCTTTAACTTTTTATTTTTTAATATATAATATCTTAATTTCTATAAAAATATTCTTTAAAATTAAAAATTATTAAAATAGTTTCTATATTCATAAAAAAATATGTGAAATTTTTTTAAGAATCTGATTTTAATAATAAATTCTTTTAGATCTATTATTTTTTTTATAAAATATATAAAATATATTTTTATTTTTTAATAATAAAGAATATTTTGCAATTTTTTCATTTTTGATATTTTTAATTTTTAATTTTTTAATATATATAATATAACTTCCTATAGAAATATTTTTTAAAATTAAAAATTATTAAAATATAAACGTATATTATTTTAAATTAATATTTTAAAAATTATAGTTTACAATTTTGGTTTCCAAATATACATTTCAAATCACTTTCAATATGTATTATGTATATGATATCATTTTCAAAAAGTTCAAATTTTTTAAAATAATTTTTTAATTTCATATCTTTGAAAAATATATTTTGTATTTTCATAATTTTTGAAAGATTTTACTATATTTTTTTATAAAAAAAACAAAAATCTCAAGTAAGCAACACAAGAATTAGAGAGAGGAGAAATGAAACACAAAATATTTATAGTAGTTTGACCAACAAATGCCTACATCTACTTACCCCAGCAAATAATTTAGGTTTCCACTAATTTTTCAATAAAGATCACAACCTTAAAATCACAATACTAATAATACTCAAGTGTTTTCCCAAACGCTCACACTAAACCTTTAGACAATGTGTTTTCCCAAGGCTCACATTAAAACCTCATTCAATTACAATCCCTTCCTATCTCTCAAACACAACTCAAGAGAAAAATAAGGATTGGAAACCCGAAAATCTTTTTCAAAAGATTTACAACTTAAGAAATTAAGAAATACATAAATCACATAAAAATGAGCTCAAGAAGGAAATTAATGATCAATGATTGATTTCTTACCTTCAATAAGATTAATCCACATTATTATATGTTTTTCCTAGCTTAGATGACCATTGGGGATGCAATAAATGCAAAAAGAGCCATTTTAGAATGTTTTAAAACAATGCTGAAAAAACTATCCAGAGATGCGTACGACCGTACGTATCCATGTATGCCCATACAAGTTTATAAAATTGATACCAAAATTGGATAGTAGCATCCGTACAACCGTATAGCGAAGTGGTTCACCCGTATCAAATCTATTGCCAAAAATACAAACCAAAACAGGCCTTGTGGTATGCCTGTACTAACTCTGGACGACTATACATACTCTGAGAATTACTAAAACATGTCAAAACTTAAATGACTTAATTGTTAACATTAAAATCCATAATTATTGGGCCAACATACTTTATTGATAACATAAATATGGTTTGTTAACATTAAAACTAAGATTAATGACCTCAAAGTCCAATAATCTCCCCTTTTTTGATATTGATAAACCCTAAATGGCTTTTTAATCAAAATTACCTCCCCCTAACAAATTGTAACCATACTCCCCCTTAGCTATACATTATCCACAATGTAAGAGGAGTAATCAATGAGCTTGGTTTTGATTAAACATAGCCAACAACATCAATAAACACACATTTTCTCAAATGAAAATGTCAACAACATCATCAAAAGCAAATTTTCATGCATACTAAAAAGCCATTTCACCATACTTCTCCCCCTTTAATTACATCAAAAAGAAAATAAGCCAAACTTAATCATTGAAGTATGTGAAACATATGATACTAATTTAAAAATTCAAATATATGTCTTCATACATATCAACTCATACATGAAGGTGTTTTTGAAAACAACAATGTTCAAAATCACATTCCAAAACAAAAATAAAGTTCAAGATATAATCAACACCAACCATATCAACAATCAACACACAAGATGTCAACACATATGACAATCTAGTAAACATAACATAATAACATAAAACTCTAAAACTCCCCCTAAGAAGTTACACAGTCTCATTCTTTCATTCTTCATTTGATCAATGTAAAAGAGGCTTCATTTTATCTTATTGCTTGAATATCCACCCAATCTCTTCTTATGAACTTCAAGCAAACCTGTAAAATAACTTTATTTAACTTTTAGTACCTAAATGTATTTGGGTTCTTGGGGATTAGCTTCACATGAGTTATTTAAAATATATGCCAAGTGACTTAGCCTTATAAAATATTTATAATTAGAATGACCAACCTTGCCATAATAATGACAATGACCAAGGAATGGTTTAGACTTCCAACTTCTTGGTCTATGAAAATGAATTTTCCTTTGTTCATTTTTCATATCATTTCCAGTTTTGATATTTGAATATAAAATCATATTTTTTGGCTTTGCATTGAAATGTTTTACCCCACAATTGTAATTCTTATGTAATTAATGTCACGCCCCAGCCCATACCTGGAGGAACATGCTCCCGTAGCATACACCACGACCTCCCGTACGGAAAACCGCGGTATACACTACAAGGGATACCTGTACAAGAATAAAAAGACGTCGTATGGGGACAACCCTGTAGTA
>CANYBF010815867.1:0-10152 GCA_948192965.1 Dalechampia spathulata
GTTGCCCGTAATGTTTAATGCCTTATGTATGCGTGTATGTATGAATGGATCCCGGGTATTGCATGAACATCATGTGTTTCCGCAGCACAACCACCATTAGGCTTAGAGTGGGTCCCCATACGACGAGTTTACAATGTATCCCTGACGTCACAGGTATTGGTTCTCTTAGAGGGTCACTGTCTGTGTCGTGGGAGCATGTCTGCCTGGGTATGGGCTGGGTGTGACAATACACATACACAATAATAATGTAATACTAACAAAAATAAATTATTTACCTTATCAATGTACTAATATAGCTTTTCCAATTTGAAATAATTGATATGCTTCAAAACAACAGTGTCAAAAAAACATTGTCAAAAATGAATGATAAATACAATTTAGTTTTCATCATAAAAATAAAAATAATTATTTTAAATTAATGCATTTCTGAAAATATTACTTCTTTAATCCTTATATATGCTTGGTTTTTCTTCATCTGTACTTATTTTTTTAACCTAATCATAATTTTAAATTATTACTAACTTAATCATATTTTTATCCAAACATACATAGTTATAAATAAATAAATAAATAATATATATATATATATATAATATCCTTATAATAAGATTTGATATAATATATCTATTCATTAATAAATAATAAAGAAATTTACAAAATTTCTCTTTAAATGAAATTTCAATAAATATTTACAAGATATTACTTCAATTTATACATATTTTTATGTTTAATTTCTATTTTTTTCAATTTTATCATCAATTTAAAATTTCTACACCTTTAATGTATATATTTATAAATTACTTTTAATATAAATGTTCAAATTCAAATTGAACTTTTTACATCATTTCAAATATTCAAATTTTACCTTTTGCATGTACTATTGCTACTTAATACCATTGATAAATTTTAATATAACATTAAATACTATTAACATTTAATACAAATTATTTACAAAAAATTTTACTTCAATAAATTAAATGTTGTTATAAATATATAAATATATGTGTGTAATTTGTCAAGTTACAAAAAAATTAAAATTACTTATAAATTTTATCTCGCAAATATGATGTAAATATTTATTATAGAAAAGAAATTCAAAAAATTTATTAAGATAAATGAATGATTTAAATATTCATAAAATTGATTAAATTAAATTTATATTAACCTGAAATTTATTTTTAAATAAATATACGTCTCCCTATATAAAATATAATGAAAATTTTATATAAAACATTATATATTTCAAAATATTATGAATTAATTATATTTATTTTTTAATTCAAATTATAAGTCATTATATATAAAACATTACATTAACAAACGGATGATTTATTATCCTTAAACTTTACACACACATACATTAAAAATTCATTTATTAATTAATGATAATAACTATTTTAAGCAAATTCAATTTAAAAATTAAATATAATATAGTACATCCAACAAATAAATTTATAAATTTATAAATATAACCATCTAACAAATACATAATATAAATATATCCAATCATCATCATAAAATATGCTCATCAAAAATTCATAAAAAATTAAAAATAAAAAACAAACATCTAACAAATACATAATATATATAAATTTAATCATGACAAATTATATAACAAATTAAATATAATCGTCTAAGAAATATATAAAATAAATACATCTACTCATCAAAAAAATATAATCATCACAAATACATAACAAATTAAATATAACCATCTATCAAATAAATAATATACATGCACTTAATCAGAAAAAATTATAACCATAAATAAATATATAACAAATATAATATAATCATTTAATAAATAAATAACATCAAATATAATCATAAAAAATATAGTTTTAACATTTACTACTATATAAAAAATCAAAAATATTACCTTAGAAATTAGTAGGATGAGATAAGATGAGAATAGCAAAACTAAAATAAGATGTCAAAGGAAAATGGAAATGAATTGTAAATGGGAAGAGGGAGAGGAGGGAGGAAATAAGGTTCAGTGGGATAAGAGAGAACAAAGGGAAATGAGGGAGGAATGCATGGTTGGGGGTGGGGGAGTAAAAGCTAGTTGACCGCCATTATGATTGGCAGCCAAGTCCATAGTGGTAGGTAGATCGTAAATGGAACAGGTGGTGGTAGGGCAAAGATTCCCTACAAGCTTTAGTCACATGAGACAAGTCATGCATGGGTCAAGGCTGAAGACACCACTTATGCTAGCATCCATGTCTACGTATCAACCTACATGCCATCCTTCATTTGCTACATCATTTGACTGCTAGAACGATTAGTGGCCAACTTACAAGACACACGAAATTGAGAAATTAATTCTATTTTCCTTCAAATAAGGATTTTTTACAAACTTTTATCCCAAACTGGGAAATTGCCTGATTCTATTCTTTTATTTAGCATATATATTACATTTATTATTTTTGGTTTCCTTTTACATTAGAGATATTCTGATTTTGCATTCTCATATGTTTTCTTCTTTTTCCTTAATTTTATTATACTATTTATGTTTATATGAATGACATTGTTTGCTGTCCTTTATTTTGAATATTTTTTATGTTTTTTTAACATTATGTTTTATTTTTTTTATTATTATTGGAATTTGATTTTTTGATTAATGAATTATTTTATATTATTTATTTTTCATCATTGGAGTTTGTGTTAAATTCTTATAGTTGCATTTTTATTATAAGTATCAATTTTTTAAATTCATCTACTTGCATGTTTTGTTATTCCTTTACTTGTTATTTTTATACTTTCTTTTATATAATTGAAATGTTTAAATTTATTTGCTTTATCTACTTTTCCTTTTTTTACATTATTTCTAATGATTTATTGTTTATTTTCTAATGAATTATTGTATATGTTACATGGAGTGCATTTCTTGTTTTAATTTCATCTACCATATTAGCTTATATGTTGTTATTGTAATTATATTCTTTTATTTATCATATCTCCTGTATTTACTATTTTTATTTTTATCTACTACATTGTGTTTTGAAGTTTTACAATTTCATTATGTCATTTATATCCGTGTCTTTAACTTGTGGTAATTCTTCTTCTATTGTTTCTTCTTGTGTACTTTTGAGTTGGAATGAGTATTTAGGTTTGGTGTAGATTCTTTATTTTTTTAAAGATATTGATTTTAGTAAAATCTTTTATGATTTTGATATTAGTGTTGGGAATGATTTTTCTATGAAGGTTGTTTTACAAAATTTAATATATATGATTACTATGCATAGGAATTTTATTTTATATATTAAACATTTAAGTCTTGATTACTTTGTAATTAGTTGTATTGAAGGTGATTATGTATGGTTTATGCAGATATTTAACTATAATAAGAGAGATATTTAGGTCATTAGAAAATATATTATGTATGGCTTTGGTATGAGGCTCAAAAATCACCTGAAATCTGAGTTTAGATGCATGCTACCAGGGTTGAGGAATCAAATGCTTGATTCCACAATCGCTGTTGAATCGAGTGGTCAATTGTGGAACTTATCAAGGAATATACCCTATATATACCTTACATTTAAGGCACATCAAGATGTATGCCCCATGCTCAATAGCCTTTATTCATACCAAAATAATATGGTGACATATGGAGCATGTTAGATTTACATGGTAAAAAGTCATACACCATATGCATCTTAATTGAATGTGTAAAGCATGTAACACTATGTGCTCTATACATCAGAAAATGCATGTTATATGTTTTGCCTTTTACAAGCAAAATGTAATGTGCTCCGCTTGTCCAGAGCACTCGTGGGAGGCTAAAATACATGTATGCAACTCGAGATCGATAACAAAGACCTATACCAAGCTATATTAAAGAAAATCCAAAAATGCAACATATAGGTAAACATTCAGGGTCTACACTATAAAAGCAAATTTATGGCCTTGGTCTTTTAATTAAAGCATGGTATGATAATGATGATCTTAATTTGAAATCAATGGCTTCTAAGATGAAAGTGAAACATGAAAAGTATTGGGGAAATGTGAGAATGTTAATGTGATGCCTTTATTACTATTGTTCTTGATCCTAGGCATAAGTTAGGATATGTAAATTGGATCATTGATCAAACATATGATAATGAAATGAAAAATAATTTAAAGGCAAAGGTGAAAAATATATTGGATTCTTTGTTTAACTCTTATAACTCATTTCAATCATAACTTTTTTAACAATAATATGAGCCCTCTCTATAATACATATAAGTTGATGTTAACAATGCAAAAAAATCTTTATGCTTTTTTGAGTTCTTTATTGAAGAAATAAAAGGTGATTTTTAAGTGGTGGATAATAAAAAAAATAAATTAAAGAAGTATTTGAGTGAGGATTGTGAGGAAGATAATGATTCTTTTTATGCATTAAATTGGTAGAAAGTTAATACACTCAAATACAAGTTCTTTCTCTAATGGATCGAAATGTATTAGTAATGCCTATATCAACTATGTCTTCTAAATCAACTTTTAACTCAAAGAATATATACTTGATGCATTTAGGAGTTCTTTAATTTCTAGAATTGTGGAAGCTCTCATTTGTGCACAAGATTGGTTAAAATCTCTAAATGATAAGATTTATATTGATCGTGCCTTGGAGGAAATTGAAATGGTTGATTTAGGTAAAATTATTTATTTATATTAATATTTTATTAATTATATTTTATTTATTATATTCTAACTTTTTATGAATTTTTTATTTTAGAATCATCTTGTGCTATGGAAGAACATTCTTTGAACAACATTGATGACTAATGAGATGAGATCAACAAGAAATAAGAATAAAATGAATATTAAGTTTGATTTTTTAAAAGAAATTTAGTGTTGGTTTTTTACATTTGATTTAGTTTTAAGAAATATGTCTCATGAATTATATTTTAGTTCAATTTCATGAATCATGTTGTAGTTTGATTTACTTTGAATCTAAATTGAATTATTTGATTAATATTTATAGGTGTGATAAATCTTCAATTCTTCTACAAGATCAAAGTTCAATATCAATCTTTGAAGAAGAATGTTTAGCATTTAACTCTTTTATTTTTTAAGAAAATATTAACATGTATTAAATATTTGAATAAATTAGGACATGTTGGATTTAAACTATGATTTAGGTTTAATGTTTTATCATAATTTTATAATTTCGTATTAGTGTGTATTTTTACTTAGTAGAATTTTATAATTGATCGTGTTTGAAAATTTCTTAGCCATGTATTGCTTGATTTATTCTATGCAAATAGACATTTTTGTATGGATTATTTTATATTTAATTTTAAGTATTTTAAATGATTTCTAAATTAATGGTTAAAAACCGAACAATTTTTATGGTTAACCAATACATGGTTAACCGTTAATAACGATTTAGATTTAGGTTTGTCATTTAAAAAAAATAAAATTGATGGATCAATTTTTTTTTGATACTAATGGATCATTTAACCTATTTGTGGATAGCCCTAATATTCACTACTCCAGCCCAAACATAAATATAAGCATTTGAAGTGATTGCCCTTTTTATTGTAAGCCTTATCTTCTTTGTCATATCCTCAAGATGTCCAATATAAATTTGGCATCATTCATATAACTTTTTTCCTATCATAAAAAATAAAATGAAACTACTAAGTACTCATTCCTTACAAAAAAAAAAAGAACAAAGATGATCAAATAATGTATACTTGTAGCCACATTAGCTAATACATTATCATTTATAACTTGCACATTCTTATCTCCAATTTACTCCACCATCTTATCTAACAATTAACAAGAAGCATTTTTTTGCATGTTAGAAGCATCATTGAACTTGATGAAGAATGTTCCTTTAGGAGAATTGACAAGAAAGTTAATCAATATCCTTTATCTTTTATCTATCCAACCATCAACCATAATAAAATCAACCATATATTCTCCATTCCTTTTCATAAAACTTCATCATCTCCTTAACATGATTGAACACACCCTTTCTTTACACACCTTTCATAAGCAACCATATATCTCTCTACACACCCTTCCTCTTAATGTTTTTTGCAAGCTTCATTCATAGTTGTTTATCTCATCTTTTCTTCTTTTTTATTTTGTTTGGATGGTCATATACAAATCCATCAATCGTTTAACTTTTTCTTTTCAGTTAAAGTATAGCTTTATTAATATCATTCAAGTTCTCATCATTATCAATATGATCCAACTCTTGGACATGTGTAGGAGTTAAAGTGCTCGACTCCTAAAAAGAGGTTTTTTGTTCACGAACTCTTTAATTTTTGTAGACACGAGATGCATATATTTTGGATATTTGGTTATATTATAAAACCCACCAACAAGATATTGTTTAGCTCTATAAATCCCTCATTTCAAAGCTTATTACAATACTTGCAAACTAAATTTTTCTTTTTTTCATCCTCAATAATCACATGTTCCAACCCAGATCTTTTCTACTACTACTTGAATCATTAAGAGATGCCATGTGTTTGAATTAATTTATAATTTTAAACAAACATAATAAATGATTGTAAAAAATGAAAACAAAGGACAAAAAAATAACAATGAATGAAGCCAACATCAATAGAACAACAACAAAAAAAATCAATTAACAAGTAGCAACAAATTAAACAAAAAATAACAACATATTAAATATAAAAACCAAAAGCAAATTATTAAAAAACAACAACAGCTTAATTATAAAAACAACAATAAATGGGTTAAAAATAGAAATTAATTTAAGAAACAACAAGTTAATTAAGAAAATAACAATAAATTAATTAAATAAACAACAGAAAGTTCATTAAAATAACATAAATTTAATTAAAACAAATAGCATAAAGTAAATTGAAAAAGCAACAAATTGCTTAAAATTAGTAACCAATTAATTAAAACAAACAACAAAAAATAAATTTAAAAAATAACAGCAAATTAGTTCAAAAAGTTGTATAAAATTAATTAAAACAAATGGCAAAACATAAATTAAAAAACAACAACAAATTACTTCAAAAAGCAATACTAAATTAATTAAAACAAACATCAAAAAATACATTAAAAAATAACAACAAATTACTTCAAAAAGCAGTACAAAATTAATTAAAATAAATAGCAAAAAATAAATTTAAAAAATAGTAGAGAATTACTTAAAATAACACTAGAAAATTAATTAAAACAAGCAGCAAAAAATAAACTAAAAATAGTAGCAAATTACTTCAAAAAATAGTAAAAAAATTAATTCAAACGAACAACAATAAATAAATTAAAAATCAACAATAAATTACTTAAAAAAGCAGTAGAAAATTAATTAAAAATTAAAAATGAGTAGCAAAAGAGCAAATAATAGATTTTTAAAGAAAAAAATATGGTGAGAAGAAGATTGATAGAAGAAAAGAAAATAGAAAATGGAAAGAAGGAAGAGGTTTTTCAAAAGAGAAAAAAAAAACAACAAAAAAACATGTTTATCTGATTATGTCTTATGTTTGTTTTATTATGTCATGCATTTGTTGCTTGTTGCCTCTCTCTTTTTTCCCTGACTTAATCTATTACTGATATATTTTTATTAGGTTTTTTTTTTTATTAAATATTGGATCAAGGGTCAAATTTTAAATCAACCAAAATTTCCCACCTTTATGCCTAGGCATGTGCCTCATAAACAATAAACAATAAACAAGGCACTTATAATTTCTTGCAAATTAATGTCAATGTTTTCATTATTGATTATAGTGTTGTCATCATATATAGTATTAGTGTGCTTCTTTCAAAATTATGGTAAATATATACATCTTTTATTTACTTTTCATTTTTTAATGTATGTCTTATAATTTCTTATATATGATTAGTGTTTATTTGCTTTATTTTCTTTATCTTCCCCTCATCCTTTCCAACTTTCTGTTTTATCAATCTTCATCACTTTTTTTTTCTTCATTTTCAGACTGTTCTTTGAATTTATAAAACAACTATACAAGTATAAATTTAGCATAAATTATGTTTATAAAAATATAAAACTAGTCTAAATTAAGTTTGATGTAAACTAAATTTATACAAAATAAAAAATTGTGTAAATTAAGTTTGTAGAAAAATAATGAGCATAAAACTCATAAATATTTAATTTGGTATACATAAATTATGGTTATAAAAGAAATATATATATACATATATATCAATAAATCCATAAATTTTATATAAAAAAAAGTAGATATAATTTGCTCAATAACATATCTAACAAAACAATCAATGGAATCTATTAGAATAGTGTTATTTATTAAGATTATATCACACTTAACCAAACCTAAACACTATTTCACCGTAGCCCATGTAAAGCAAGCAGTCTTGAAATTACTTTAAACCACTCAATCTATGCCATTAACGGTTGATTGACTATCGAAACTATCATTAACCTCAATCACACAAACATAACCACCATAAAACCACATTTTATATAAAAAAGGAAAAAACATCAAAAGCAAGAAGAATAATAAGGCAAAAAAATAAAAACAAAAGCAACATGAAACTTTAAGAAAGTTGAAGAGAGTAAACAATAGGTACCAAATTCGCTAATTTACCCAACTCATATTTGACATTTCATCTAATTTTACCAATTTTTAAATGGCATTTATATGGTTCTTTGGTTCTGGTTTTGAATTATGACAAATTATCTATCCACATCTCATTCGTAGATGTCTATATATTATATTTATTCAACTATCAACTCACACTGTATTGTAAACTTTATGAAATTATTTAAAACATTTTCTGATTTTGATTTTGTTAGAAGAATTTCACATTAATAATATTTTGTAATTGTAATTTTGAAGCAGATAAATATCTACCTATCTCACCTAAATATATTTGTATACATTTTATTAATTTCAAAATCTACTGTCTATCAGAAAAAAATTAATTTTAAAAATTAAAATTTATTTGCAATAGGTAAAAATTAGTATTTATATTTGAATTTGAATAGAATTATCTTACATAAAAATTAATTTTATAAATTAAAGCTATTTTTATTTAATTTTTTTATATTTATTTTAGATATGTAAAATTAGTATTTGTATTTATATTTAAATAGAATTTAATTTTTATGTAAAATTAGATAAAAATTAATTTTGACCTAAATTTAGGTAAAAATTAATTTTTAAAATTAAAACTATTACTATTTTATATAAAATTAGATAAAATTTAATTTTTATAAATTTAAAAATTACTATTATTTAAGTTTTTATATTTATTTTAGATAGATAAAATTACTATTTATATTTGTATTTGAATAAAATTCTTTAACATAAAATTAATTTTTATTGGCGTATGAGTTGGTGCTATTTAAATATATGCAAATTCAACAAATTTTAAATTTATAATCCTTGGTATGAACCCATATCATTGCAAGAGTGCGAATCGCGAGTACAACTTAAGTGTATTGTTATCTGAGATCAAAAGTGGCTAAATACTAGCTATTGATTTTATCGATTATTTATGCAAACAATATGCTTAATCATTAATTAACGTCTATTAGAAGCAACAAACATTCAAATTAACCAAGTTTAATATATATATATTATACAATGACATAGGGTTGAAATCATGCTAGTGCATAAACAACTAATTCATTGTCAATTATGTTTGGAATTCATCAAGGTAGTGTTTTTGTGTAAAGGTTCTTCTTTCAAAGAATTAATTAAAAATAAGCTAACATCTATTTTCATGATTGTTAGGTTACTTTTAGTGATTCAACTCATTTACTACTCTTAAGCCTCCAATCAAATCAACTCTTATGTCTAGGTAGTTAACCTAATGGTGTTCTTATGTTCATTCAATTTAATCAACTCTTCTTTCAAAGTAGTTAATTAACCAATTAATGTTCAATGATAATTTGCATTATCAATGTCTTTCTTCATGCTTAAGTAATCATTTTTAATCATGCTTTCATGCATTTCTAGTAGGTTTAACAACATATTATATGATGATTTGCATATATTTTTGTCATGTTTACATTTCATTCACGAATTGCATATTTAAAGTTTATTCATTCATTTCATCCTTGTTTTACTTAATTTTCATAGATACCTTACTTAATCTAGGAAACTACTTTAAGAAGAAGGATTAATGTGCTTTTATTAAGTTGTTTTAGGTCTTCATTCTTAGCTTAATTATTAACTTAAGTATTAGTTGTGTAAT